>CM034536.1:3209585-3285941 GCA_020002185.1 Paraescarpia echinospica | reverse complement strand
TGAGAGTAAATTTTTTTTTAAATTCCTATCTCCATAGCCTGTAGGCAATCCCGGGGCAGTATTTGAGTGAATCAAAGTAGGCTAACAGGAACAACAAGATAGGAGTGCATGTGATAATTGTGTGTGGCATAGACTTACAGGTAGATATTAATAAGTGCATGTGCAAGGCATTGTACACATAATGATTGGTCAAAAACTAGACTTACAAGGTCACCCAGTTACCTGGTGATACAGTGTTAATTTACACCAGTTTGTGGACAAAAAATAACTGAACAGGTGTTGTTAGATAAATTTGCTGGTTAAAGTGACATGTACCATTGTGTACATTTTGTTTCAGAAACTGGAAGATGGTGAAAACAACAGCAGTGGCAGTGAGCCAGAACAGGTATATGTTATCAGCCTCTTTTAAAAATACAAAATGTTAGTGCGAGAATAACCTTAATGACTGCCACAATGTGGGGACAGTGTGTTAATGAATTGGAAAAACAAAATAACTTGGTAGTTCACAGTTATGAAGGAAAATGAAGTTTAAGACAACATTTAGTGACAAATATGTATTCCATAAAAAAATAATTTCCACTGTTATATAGTCCCTGGCAGATGTATTACAATCAACAATGATTCAAACAAATGCTTAGAATGTTTGACATGACAGAATTTGGCATGACATAGATCAAACAAATTTACTAAAAAGATTTCTGATATACTTTTATTTTTATTTAATACATTTCTGGTATTAGTCTCATGATAGCAACAACTGTATGTTTTGGTATGCGTTTCCCTTCCCCTCAAGCATTGATTTATTTGTTACACTGCTAAATGTATTATTTTGCTGATTGTTTATTCTTTTTTACAGTATTAAAAATGTTGGTGATCATGTATTTCTGGATAAGTTATGCTGTTTGTGAATGTCAATAATTTATTATTTGCACTTGGGGAAATAAAGGTTCCGTCTCCCTTCCTCTGTACACAGATATGAAGTACAGGAGGTGCTGTGTTAACTTAAGTGTCAAAACAACAATCACAGGGATATTAGACTGAGAGGGGGCGTAGCTATACTAACTAATGCAGACAATATTCTAGTTGTCGCTATTTGCCAGCAGATGTCAATTGTATTTACAAGATTTTGTTTTTTATCAATGACTATAATTTGTGCAATTCTTGTTTTAATTGTGTTATGTCATATATATTTGTACTTAGAAATTATTATAATAGACACTGGTTTAAACTGCATACAATGATTATATTAGGTTGTAGAATTTCTCGTAAATGAACACTTCTGATTTTCCCCGACCTGTCAGATTTTACTATTCCATTTGTCGCAGAGAACCCATGTGACTTGTATGTGATAATTAGACTAGATGGGAGAATTATATTTATTTGTTCTTTCACCAGATAAAACAGTATAGTTCTTTTCACTTGTCATAGTCAATAGTATGTTTTATGTAAAGCTCCCGAGTGCATTATTAGTGGATTCAGGTACTATAAAATAATAATTATTATTTATATTTATTACTACTACTATGAAAGGCATTACAATTATTACAAAATAATGCGATACTGAAGGTGTTACACATCTCTCCAAAGAAATACATTCCATTTTTCCGTGTTTGTTTTCTTTGTCTGATGTCTCTGCGAATATAAAATTAAATACAGCTGTACTCCCATAATTTATGTTTCAGAAACTGGAAGAAGATGGAGGTGCTGAGAACTCCAGTCAACCAGAACAGGTATGTGCTATTAACTTTGTTTCACGGTTGACATGATTTTCATAACATCACTAATTAATATGAACTTTTTATCAAATCATCATTTCAAACAAGTTTCTCTCAGTTGCCATACCTACAAAATGCATCTTTAAAAGAGCATTGTAATCCAAAGTGCACAGTAATTGTTAGTATTATGAAGGACATTACAATTATTACAAAATAACGTCATTATAAAGGTGTTTCACATCTCTCCGAAGAAGTCTGTTCCATTTGTACCCGTCTTTTTACCTTTGTCTGCTGTCTTTGCCAACAGAACTTAAAATACGCCCATAATCTATGTTTCAGAAACGGGAAGAAGATGGAGATGCTGAGAACTCCAGTCAACCAGAACAGGTATGTGCTATTAACTTTGCTTCACGGTTGACTGGTTTTTCATACAAATTAGTAATGAATATAAACTTTTTATGAAATTTTAAATTCTGACGGGTTTCTGTCTGTTGTCATAGACGTAAACTGCATTTTTAAAGACGCATTTTAATCTAAAGTAATCCTTACAAATAGGTGTGTTAATTGTGAATTTATTGTTGAAATGTAGTGGGCCCTCGCAGCTCGGTTTTCAAACTGGCTGGCCAATGGCCAAATTGTTCCATGTAATAAAATATTAAACAATGTTGCTTATAGCAATCCTGTCATTTATCAAAATCATGTTCTGAAGGGCAGAACAGGGTTTTTGAAGTTGATGGTTTTGGGGCGTGCTAGCACAATACTCGTTTGCACATGAGACATTCAATTGTGAGAATATGAATCCCCCTGCAGCCATTTTGAAAATTGAGCAATGTTGTTCACTTCATGTTGCTTCAACTGTAAGCGAGTACCTGGTTATAGACAGTGGTGGATATATGTGACGCCTTCATGCAGTAATTGCAGTCTTATAGAGAAGTTGAGACAGTGTTCTTGTCAACTGGGGGTGAAGGGTAAAGTGTTTTTAGCAGTCCTCTAAGTGCTAGATGTGAGTTATGCCCAACCCACAGGCATTCTTGGGAGCTTGGGAAAAGGTGTGAATTCTAGACTCCGTGCCTCGCCAACAGTTGTTTGCAAACCCATACTGTTGCTCTCCTCTCAATCAAACAAGTGGTCGATCTGTGGTGATGCAGGCAGTTACACATGTTAAATAGTATCTACCGAAGTATATAGAACATTGGTTTTAAGTTGTCTTTCAAATAAAATGTTACCAGGGCTGCCTACCATTACGGATTTTTAGTAATCATTATGGAAATTCACCTCAGATTACGGCATTACGGAAACTGCCGCCATATTACGGAAATAAAATATCTGACTAAGTCCAGAGGTGTGGAGTCTCACGGTTTATCCGTGATTTTTTAAAATAATTTTAGTATTTTTATTTTTTAAACCCTCGTTATAACGCACCTCGGTAACTTACATCGCAGATTCGGACATAGCGCGGTCGGCACTGGACCCCGAATTTCTGCCAAGTTGTCGCTACGCTATCCATTACCAACATATCTATTACGCTATTAATGCGACTCTTAAAACGCACCGCGGCGCACGTGTACCGTGCTTCGCATCTCGTTCCTTAATTGGCGCCGCGGCGCGGGCTTGACGATCACTAGTTTTGGTGGCGACGCCCCTGGTGACATATTTTGAAACTTCGTAAGGTGCCTCGCTTACGTATCATTTCTTGGAACCTGACCACAATCAGTCCACTTCGCTAGAAATTTATGGACAAGCAAAGAAGCGGAAAAGTAATGCGGCTGTATTCGACTGCCAGAATTGGTCCAGCTATTCGACGGGATGATAACCAAGTTGAAGCTTGGCGAGCATCACGCTTGGTATGCAGTGCGTTTGCACGACGTAAAGGTCGCGGCGTCGGGCATACATGATTTTTGCGAGCATACCAAGTCAAAATTGCATGCCAAGCAACAGAAGCCAGCGCGACAACGCGAACCGATGACTTCTTTTTTCAAGACAAGGGCGGTCACTCCTGATTCGTCTACGAAATCTGAGGTCATGTTCGCATATTTTGTGGCGGAGCACAACCTCCCAGCAGCCGACGCCGACCATTTGACCGAACTGTTGCGACCACGAAGTCGATCTCTGCCGTGAGGGGCCGTTCTCCGTCATGATTGAAGCGTGCTAACATAACTTATGCCCCACATATGTATTATTTTAATGGCTATAGCAGACTCGTACTTTTGTTGTGTGAGTGTGTCATGTCACTTCCTGTCAGGCAGATACACAGCATTATTGCACAGTTGAAGCAAATAAAATAAATCCAGCACCATATATAGGGTGTACTTTTGATAATGTCAATGCACGCTGTTACTGCTGTATCACTTTAAGGACCTCCCGCTGATGGAGAACGACTTCGTCAGCATGGAGGTCGAGGGCCAGGCACGTCGTCCCCACTCCATCTGGGCTGATGTGATGGCGTTGACGACGGCTCTACAGCAAATGCGCTTTCCCTGCCTGGCACGCATGTTGCTCAGTCTGCCACTCAGCAACGCAGACTCCGAAAGAGCGTTCTCGACGGTACGCAATATCCACACCAAGGCACGCAAGAGCTTGGACGCGGACACGATTACTGTTTTCATGCAATGCAAGATGAACTATGACAGTGCTTGCTATGGCTTTGCCGTGACGCGACAGATGCTGCACGAGGCAAAGTGGGCATCCCACCAGTACAATCTCAAGCACCCCACACTGCCCACGGGCGCCCAATAAATTGGCCAATGCAGTGCACACACACTTTACTTTTTTGTACTGTTTTCAGTGTGTTTTTGCGCTAAATTTGTAAGGATTGTCTGCTCATCTCAAGGATATCTGATCCAGATATCACTGGTAAAAGATACTCAGGATTGACACCTCTGCCGTCTACAGAAAATGATACACATTAAAGAATTGCTAAATCTATAAATAATGCGGCTCAAGATGCCCTGAAGAAACTGTCGTCGTTCACGTGTTACAATTTATCAACAAATGTTTAGTCTGCAACAAGTTCTATGAAGTCAGTACGCTGATGTCATCCAATGTTGTGCGTGTGTAAACATGCAGCAATTACAGCAGCAAAAATATATCTGTGTCATTAATGCGCGTCTTTAAACATTAATAAAACTTATAGGTGTAGAATTACATAATGAAATAAATAAATTAAGATGACGTTAGGTAGAACCATTAAATTACGTTAAATAGTTATGGTTTTCTCTGAGAGTTATGAATCTAGTTATAAAATGTCTTAGAATAATGTAAACTAAGTATTATAATTGTTGTAATTGCAATAGAAAACTATCATATTTTTATTCAAAGCTTTTGTATTTGAATACAATAATTTAACATTGTCATTAAGTATTAGTAATATGTTTCCTGGTGTGTGTTATAAATTTAGAAGCTCGTTGGATTATTATTGGCTACTCAGTGGCGCAGTACTTCTCACGGTGCTGCTCTACAGACGTAAACACTCCAGCAAATTAAAACAGCAAAACTATGCATGGCATCAAATTGTGATATTTTATTGAACACATTACTTTCTGAATCATCATCTCTGCTACTAATACCACTTTTTGTTTGTAATAAATAGCTATCTGCAAATGTAACATTATAGTTGCATTTGTGACTAGGTAGTCACAACTTCATGTCCTGGGTGGCACCACATAACATTAGTAATATTTCCATCATCTGATAGGTGGCACCACGTACGCAGTAATTTCCATCATCAGATTGTGTAGGTGTAGTCCAACGCTCAACTTGGGACATTGTTATCGGGACATGTCCTCCCACCAGGGCCGTAGTACCACCCATAAACGAAATGTACACAAGAACATCCTAAGGCAAATATGCGCCAAGAATTCTTGACGGCACTTTGGGGCTGTTTTGGCCACGGATGCTCAATTGTCTTCCTCTGTAGGGGAGGCTGAGGTAAGTTGATCCGTGGGGTAAGTTGAGCCACCCCTTCCAAAAGTTTCATGAAAAGAATTAGCTGAAAGGTGATGTCATCTATTAATAATTAAACCATGACGTTCTTATTGATGTAAGGGGTGAGCTGTGTCAGACAAGGTCAAACACGCTCTAAGCAAAAGTGCGATTTGTGGCGGTAAAAGTGGAAATTGTGGGAACAGGTATGTGAAGTCCTGTTGTTCTTACTGTATAGATTTTCCCTGATCCACAGGTAGTATAAAATAGTTGGTAAATTAGGATTAAATCATGGTTTGTTGAATTCACCTATGATGCGTCAATAGGGTAAACAAAGCTAATGCTTCTGTGTAGCGCTATTCGGGGTAAGTTGAGCTAGTAAATTTGGGGTTAGTTGAGCCTTGGATCAACTTACCCAATGTTATTATCTTTTGTGACAACACATTTTCGTGTTTTAAATCAGACACTTAATTAACCATAGTTACGCATGCATGTCTAGGGGCGGGCGAGTTAATATAAATACACTGGTACTTCCTAATTCTGCTGTACATTATAGAAAGGTCGTTCGTACAAAACACTGGACAAACTCTTACATAGAGCATCCACATTTTAAATATGTAACACAGTTAATCACATCTGTACAAATAAATTGTTTGAAAAGTTGTTTACTTATATATTTAGAACAACAAAACTTTCTAACACGAATACACGCCAGCGCCATTGACAAAGTTAGTTTTTATTAGTATATCTTAATCATAGAAATGTTCCATTCATAACACCCATATTTACCCACCTGATTGTTCGTGGTTTAATTAAAGAAAACACACTCTCTATTCGTTGCTTTCACGTTGTTTTCATGCATACGTAAAAACAAGCGAAATCAAAGCTTTCTCAAACAAGATGTTAATGCGACAGATTTTAACATTCGTCGAAATTAACCATTGTATCTATACGTTGTTCAGCAATGGCTAGTAAACGACAATTCATTATAACACTGATTAATAAACTACAAACATAAGACCACCAGAGGAAACACCCCAGAGGATATGCTAAACGTGCAGCTGCTCAAGTTGAAGGAGGAAGCAATGTACGAAGAGTTGCAAAGGACTTCGGTATCGATGGAATGACTCTGACAAGGAGATATTAAAAAGCGTGGTACAAACTGCGATGCTATCACGGGATAGAAAGCCGTTGCAAGGAAGCAAGCTGTGTTCCCCCTGAAATGGAAGAGGATTTGGCAAACCATGATAAACTATTAGCCGATATGTTTCATGGGTTGTCTATGCTGAAATGCTGCATCCTTGTATATGAATTCGCATCAAGCGATAAGCTACAAATGCCAGAGAACTGGATGAAGAATGTTAAGGCTGGAAATGACTGGTGGCTGGGATTCCGGGCTAGACACCACCTTGTTATTCGAAAACCCGAGGCAACTTCTTCTGCTCGAGCTTCTGCATTCAATCAACCCGTTGTCAACCAGTTTTTATGACAACCACTGTCATGGATAGGAATCTTTTCCAGCCTGAATATATCTACAACTGTGATGAAACCGGCTGCACCACTGTTCAACATCCCAAAGAGGTGGTTATTGAGCAGGGAAGGAAGCAGGTTGGCTCTATCACATCTGGTGAACAAGGAGAGCTAGTGACTGTTGTCTATACAATCAGTGCTTCAGGAAATGAACTTTCTCCAATGTTGATCTTCCCAAGAATGCACTACCGACACCATTTCACCAGAGTCGCCCCACCAGGCTCCATTGGCCGTGACATCAGGGTGGATTAACAAAGAAGTGTTCCCTGATTATTTAGAACATTAAAACATCACAATTGTTAATTACATTTGTCATGTCATGTCATATGTGTAGTAGTAGTAGTAGTAGTCTATAGTAACCGAAATTATTGTGCAAAACCAGTTTTCGCAAACTGGACTTGTATTTTGGGGGGACTGAATATCACGTCGCTTGCTTTAGTTTCAACCAAGGCTGTAGCTACGCCATTGAGGCGGACTAGTATAAGACATAGTATAAGACAATATTGGTCATGTAACTAAATTATATTGACTCGTATAGAGAACGCACGTACGTTGAACTGTCTAAACTAAATGTTCCACCCGGTGTTAAATGATATTGACTCGTATAGAGAATGCACGTACGTTGAACTGTCTAAACTGAATGTTCCACCTGGTGTTAAATGATATTGACTCGTATAGAGAACGCACGTACGTTGAACTATCTAAACTAAATGTTCCACCCGGTGTTAAATGATATTGACTCGTATAGAGAACGCACGTACGTTGAACAGTCTAAACTGAATGTTCCACCTGGTGTTAAATGATATTGACTCGTATAGAGAACGCACGTACGTTGAACTGTCTAAACGGAATGTTTCATCCGGTGTTAAATGATATTGACTCGTATAGAGAACGCACGTACGTTGAACTGTCTAAACTGAATGTTCCACCTGGTGTTAAATTATATTGACTCGTATAGAGAACGCACGTACGTTGAACTGTCTAAACGGAATGTTTCACCCGGTGATAAATGATATTGACTTGTATAGAGAACGCATGTACGTTGAACTGTCTAAACTGAATGTTCCACCCGGTGTTAAATGATATTGACTTGTATAGAGAACGCACGTACGTTGAACTGTCTAAACTGAATGTTCCACCCGGTGTTAAATGATATTGACTCGTTTAGAGAACGCACGTACGTTGAACTGTCTAAACTGAATGTTCCACCCGGTGTTAAATGATATTGACTCGTATTGAGAACGCACGTACGTTGAACTGTCTAAACTGAATGTTCCACCCGGTGTTAAATGATATAGACACGTATAGAGAACGCACGTACGTTGAACTGTCTAAACTGAATGTTCCACCTGGTGTTAAGTTGCACAGTGCAGCTCGTGATGCCTGCTGGCTGCGGAGAAAGGTGGGACAACCTAGACAAGGTGATGTTTTTAATGTCATGAAACTGTCCAGAAGCAAATTTAAGCATGCGGTCGGAAAATATGAAAAAGATAAAGTAACCTGTATTGCTGATTCCATTGCACAAAAGAAGATCATCGACAGTTCTCGAAGGAAATTAATAACCACACGAATTTTAAAGTTAAACTACCAACGAACGTTGATGGTATACATGGTGATGTCGATATTGGGTCAATATGGAAGCACCACTATGAAAATATATTTAACAATGTGAAGGATAGCCGCTGTGATATTATTCACTTTTATTACATCAATGATAATAATTGAATTACTGTTGATGCAGTTGAAATGATGGGTATTATTAATGAATTATCAGGCAATAAGTCACCAGGTCTAGATGGCATTACTGCAGAACACATCAAGTTCGCCGATGCTCAAATCGCGGTGCTATTATCTACCCTTGTGACCTCTATTATGGTTATGTTCCGATATCAGTCTCAGAGTCTGTTATTGTACTGGTTATTAAAGATAAAAATATACGGGTGAATGACAAAGGTAATTACAGGGCAATATTCCTGTCTAACATATGTTCCAAGATAATAGATACTGTGATATTCAACAGAATGGAAACGTACTTGCAAACTATGTCTCATCAGTTTTGATTTAAGCCAAAACACGGAACGGAGCTGTGTGTGTTTACATTTAAGGAATTATTAAGATTTACACTAGACATGGTTCAGCTATGCACGTTGCGTTTCTTGATGCATCAAAAGCATTTGATCGAGTCAATCGACATAAGCTGTTAACGAAATTAGAACAACGCGACGTACCGCAGTATATCTTAAGAATATTCAGCAATGAATTAAATAACCAATGTGTATGTATCCGATGGGGATCTACCTACTCGGATTTATTCTCAGTGGGCAACGGTGTTAAACAAGGTGGAAAGTAATCCCCTTTACTTTATAAATGTTTTTACATGGACAATTTGAGTGTACAACTATACAAACAACATATTGGTTGTAGTATGGGTACAACGGTTGTTAATCAGCTGCTATACGCAGATGACCTACTTATATTCGCTCCTTCCGCCAAGGGACTACAAGCTTTACTTGACGTACGTTACTCTTATGGGTGTGAGCATGACATTCAGTATAATGCTGATAAATCCCTGATCATGTACTTTGATTCTAGAAATTCAAATCTTTCCAGGGAAATGACTTTAGAAGGAAATAATTAAAACTTCGCCACCTCATGCAAATACCTTAGGCATGTCATTTGTAACCATTTATCGCATGAGGCTGGCATTCAAGCCAAAGTGAGACTTCTTTAAGCCAAAAGTAACATGTCACAGCAAAAATGTCATTTTTGCTCCACTGCTGTAAAGAATAAGCTGTTTACTGCATATGTCAGTAATATTTATAAAATTCCAAGTGTGGTATTGCATAATGCCTACTGATAGAGCGGTTACAATCCATAGACCCGCCCTGTATGAAGTGCATTATAAGTAATTAATATTTGTTAAAAAAACCAATGGCACAGACACTGCAAATAGGTTTGTTAAAGTGACATGTACATATATTTTGTTTCAGATGCAAGAAGATGCTGAAAGGAATAGTTTAAAGCCAGACTATGTTATTCAGTTATCTTAGAAGTGTTACTTATTAATCCCATTATGACTTTTCACTTCTGATGTGAAGTTTATTAAGTATTAAATCTAACAAATTAATGATCTATTATTTGCATCCAGAATATAGCATTGGAGGTGCCAAACACAATTTTAAAATAAAATGGTTAAATTATACTACAATAAAACAATTTGCTTGTGAAAGAAAAAACAGTGCATGCAGCAATGTAAAATACCCACCGGGGAATGTATATAAATCCCCAGAGAGCCAAAGCATGGCCAAAACATAGTTTAATACTGTATTGATGGTCTCACATGTTTGTAACATCCAGAAACGTTATTCATTTAGCAATGGTTCAGCCACCAATACATGGTGCACGATAAACTCCTCAATAATATCTACAGATATATCAATAGAAACAGTTAATAGTTAATTGTTTTCCTGAAATAAAAATTTATATCACAGTGGTGAAATGTTATGGTGTGATTTTCAGAAACCGGACAGCCATTATGTGGACCTGCTTCACCAGGAAAGTGGCAAGGTACGTATCTGCCACGTCTTTTATTTCACGCCGTACGCAGTAATACAACTCTGTGACTCACACCTATAGAACTGGTGACAGTTATGTGACCCTTTACCATGGAATATACCTGTTGCATCACGAGTTGATTTCTAGTTGTTGGAGCCATGTGACAGGGAGAAACAATGACACAATGGATGGTGCCACCTTTGACATGGGCAGAGGAGAAACAATGACACAATGGATGGTGCCACCTTTAACATGGGCAGAGGAGAAACAATGACACAATGGATGGTGCCAACTTTGACATGGGCAGAAGAGAAACAATGACACAACGGATGGTGCCACCTTTGGCATGGGCAGAGGAGAAACAATGACACAATGGATGGTGCCACCTTTAACATGGGCAGAGGAGAAACAATGACACTATGGATGGTGCCACCTTTGACATGGGCAGAGGAGAAACAATGACACAATGGATGGTGCCACCTTTAACATGGGCAGAGGAGAAACAATGACACACTGGATGGTGCCACCTTTGACATGGGCAGAGGAGAAACAATGACACAATGGATGGTGCCACCTTTGACATGGGCAGAGGAGAAACAATGACACAATGGGTGGTGCCACCTCTGACATGAGCAGAGGAGAAACAATGACACAATGGGTGGTGCCACCTATGACATGGGCAGAGGAGAAACAATGACACAATGGATGGTGCCACCTTTACCATGGGCAGAGGAGAAACAATGACACAATGGATGGTGCCACCTTTAACACGGGCAAAGGAGAAACAGTGACACAATGGATGGTGCCACCTTTGACATGGGCAGAGGAGAAACAATGACACAATGGATGGTGCCACCTTTGACATGGCCAGAGGAGAAACAATGACACAATGGATGGTGCCACCTTTGAAATGGGCAGAGGAGAAACAATGACACAATAGATGGTGCCACCTTTGACATGGGCAGAGGATAAACAATGACACAATGGATGGTGTCACCTTTAACATGGGCAGAGGAGAAACAATGACACAATGGATGGTGTCACCTTTAACATGGACAGAGGAGAAACAATGACACAATGGATGGTGTCACTTTTAACATGGGCAGAGGAGAAACAATGACACAATGGATGGTGTCACCTTTGACATGGGCAGAGGAGAAACAATGAAACAATGGATGGTGTCACCTTTGACATGGGCAGAGGAGAAACAATGACACAATGGATGGTGTCACCTTTAACATGGACAGAGGAGAAACAATGACACAATGGATGGTATCACCTTTAACATGGACAGAGGAGAAACAATGACACAATGGATGGTGTCGCCTTTAACATGGGCAGAGGAGAAACAATGACACAATGGATGGTGTCACCTATAACATGGGCAGAGGAGAAACAATGACACAATGGATGGTGCTACGTTTGACATGGGCAAAGTTATATTGTTTTACTTGGTATATACAGAAGAAAAAAACAGTTCTCGAGAATCAGTTTCTAAAGGTGTTTGACTGAAGAGACTGTAAAACATATTTTGAGTCCTTGTAGACAGTTCTCAATTAACTATATTTACAGAATAGTTATAATTTATATATAATAATTTCTTTGCAGAACTTAAAATCCCGAAATCAATCAGACAACCCACATGGTTTCATTTGCAGCGTGTATCTCAAAATGAATGGTTGTGTGATTAGATTAATTCCATGGTGGAGGGCCACATGTTTCTACGTGATAACATGGTGGAGTATCACACGTATCTGTATAATTCCATGGCAGACGGCAACGTGTATATATTTCATTCCATGATGGAGGGCCACACGTCTCTATGTCATTCCAAGGTGGAGGGTCACGTGTCTCTATGTCATTCCATGGTTGAGAGTCTCATGTTCCTGTCATTTTATGATGGAGTGCCACATGTCTCTAGCTATGTCATTCCATGGTGGAGGGCCACATATCTCTATGTCATTTCATGGTGCAGGGACACTTGTCTCTATGTCATTCCATGGTGGAGGGCCACATATCTCTATGTCATTCCATGGTGGAGGGCCACATATCTCTATGTCATTCCATGGTGGAGGGCCACATATCTCTATGTCATTCCATGGTGGAGGGCCACATATCTCTATGTCATTCCATGGTGGAGGGCCACATATCGCTATGTCATTCCATGGTGGAGGGCCACATGTCTCTATGTCATTCCATGGTGGAGGGCCACACATCTCTATGTCATTTCATGGTGGAGGGCCACATATATCTATGTCATTCCATGGTGGAGGGCCACATATCTCTATGTCATTCCATGGTGGAGGGCCACATATCTCTATGTCATTCCATGGTGGAGGGCCACATGTCTCTATGTCATTCCATGGTGGAGGGCCACATATCTCTATGTCATTCCATGGTGGAGGGCCACATATCTCTTTGTCATTCCATGGTGGAGGGCCACTTATCTCTATGTCATTCCATGGTGGAGGGCCACATATATATATGTCATTTCATGGTGCAGGGACACTTGTCTCTATGTCATTTCATGGTGCAGGGATACTTGTCTCTATGTCATTCCATGGTGCAGGTACACTTGTCTCTATGTCATTCCATGGTGGAGAGCAACATGTCTCAATACATATATTGTGATTAGAAACACAGGGTCTTATGAGGATGATCACTGCCAGGATGCTTGTAATACTGAACTGATCTCACATTTTCATGTTTCGGGTCAACAAATGACATATTCTTGGATCAAGAGCGTCGATATCAAGAAATACAATAAAATATGCAATCTTTGACGGTAATTTTTCTCAAAAAACATTTCTCCGTCCATGGCACGCATACCTGATCATTAAAAAATGTTGCACTTCGATCTCTAACAGACACCCATTAAAACAAACAGTTGTCTTTTTTGTCTGCAGAACTGCTGTGTGCGCCAGTCATGCGTGAGCAGTTCTAGCAATTAGTGCGGGTGATAATGCCCGAATTGGATGGCCTAGAAACATCTACTAGATTTTCCATCGAGTGAAAAATCTTCTTTAGGCAGTTGTGCATAAATTAAAGCCACAATGATCATAATGAGCTTGATGAGCATTTCTTATACAATAAAAGTAATAGAGCGTTTGTTTTTGTTTTCAGGAAAAAGAAGAAACAATCCCGGGAAAGAAAATGCTTATGACAACAACGCTCAGTGGTATGTTAGCTCTGTCATTAAGCGTTATATCAGGATTTTAAAATAAAATGTTTTAGTTTGTTGACAACAGTTGATAAGTAGCAAGAATTTTGGCATGGGAAGTGCCTATAGCTGCTGCGTATAGAAAATAAAAAACAGTTTTGCATCTTGTTTCGCCAATCTCATACTTGAGAATGTAACGAAATATTATAATATGACGACTCTTGTGTTCACACATGTATGAACATTCACACGCCGGTACGAACAAAAGGCGAGGCTGCGAGGTAGATCGTAGAGTTCTGTTGATGGGACGGTAGCTAATTAACTCACTTATGTAGTCCGGCGCTAGACAATTCAAGGCACAATAGGCAACACCAGCACTTTGTAGGTCGGTCTCAAATGAACGGGTAGCCAGTGTAAACGCTGCAACACGGGCGTGATGTGTTCGTATTTCCTCGTGCGAGTAATTAGGCGAGCGGCACCGTTCTGCACCCTTTGTAGACGTTGCATCATCGTGTGTGGGAGACCATAAAGAAGTGCATTCCCATAATCTAAACGGGATGTCACTAGTGCGTGAACACTTATACGTTATGTTTCGCCTAATTAATCCAAGGATTTGATTTCTTGTAAGAAGTAAATGCTGTCTATCTCCATCACTTTTAATCCTTCTAAACACTTTTGTATCATCCGCAAATTTCAACACCTTGCTTGTTATTTCATCATCCAAATCGTTGATATATATTAACAATAATATAGGTCCTAATACTGATCCCTGTGGTACCCCACTCAATACCGATTTCCAGTTCGAAGCCTCCCCATCAACTATTACACATTGTCTTCTGTCAATCCGCCATTGTTCTATCCAGTTTATTATACCACTTCCTATGCCATGGGCCTTTAGTTTCAGCAGTAATCTTTGATGTGGTACTTTGTCGAAAGCTTTTTGAAAATCTAAGTAGACGATATCTACTGGTGATCCCTCATCTACCCACTTAGTGATGTCTTCAAAAAAACATAACATATTTGTTAAGCAAGACCTCGCTTTAAAAAAAAACATGTTGAGATGGGTTTATCAAGTTTTGTTTAACAAGAAAATCCACCATGTGATCTTTAATTAGTATTTCTAATAATTTGCAAATCACTGATGTTAAACTCACTGGTCTATAGTTCTCTGACTTGTTTCTCGAACCCTTTTTAAATAACGGTATAATGTTTGCCTCATTCCATTCTAAAGGAACCACTCCCTCTTCTAATGACAAATTGAAAACTGTTGCAAGTTGTACGCTAATTTGTTCTACAATTTCCAATAGTAGTTTGGGCGGAATCCCATCCACTCCAGGTGATTTGTTATCCTTCATAGCCCTTATTTTCTTAGCTACCATTTCCGGATTACAATTAATTGTCCTAAATAGTCTGAATCTGCCCCCTTGAACTTAGCCTCTGGTACTGTGATGAGCCAGTGCTCTTTCTCTCTGATATTATATTTCCAGCACTATCTTCTAGAGGACCGACTTTATCTTGAACTTTCTGTTTGCTTCGAACATGCGCATAAAACTCTTGCTGTCATGTTTTATATTACTAGCTAATTGTTGTTCATAGCTTCTCTTTGAATTTCTAATTTCAGCTGTAGCTTGGTTAAGTGCTTCTTTATAACTGTTGTAGTCTTCATCATTTCCAGTACATCTATATGACTTCCACATCATTTGTTTATAATTAATTTATCTAATGGCTTCTTTCGATAAGTGTTTCTTTTTGGACCTTTTCCCTTGTTTTTTGAAGGGTACAAATTTATCGACTATGCACTTAATTTCACTCTTTAATATATTCCAGCATTCTGTTGCTGTCTTATTTTTCAGTGTGTTATTCGAGTCTATCTTTGCTAAATATTTCCTCATGTCCTTATACCTTCCTTTGAGTAAATTTCTCCTATACTGCTTTTTACTATTCCTTTCTGATTTTACTTTGATGGTATCATGTATCTGGTTGTGATCGCTACACCCCAGTGGCTCACATATCTTGACATTGTCAACTAATTCATTATGTGAGGACAAAACTATATCTAACACATTCTCACCCCTGGTCAGTTTTAGCACATGTTGAGAAAGGAAAGTATCTTGAACTAAAACTAAAAATTTGTGGTCCTCACTCCCCATACTCTGAAGAGATTTCCATTGTATATGCCCGTGGTTAAAATCCCCCATAATAATACAGTCCCGTTTGCTTACTTCCCTTATGGCGTTTTGTATTTTTTCATTCTCTTCTATGCTTATGTTTGGACTTCGATAAACTAACCCAACTGTTAACGTTGAGTTTCCTGTAACGCTATGTTACGCAAACAGCTTCTTCGCAATCTGCTTCTCTTTCTAATTTTTTATTTCATAAAGCCTGGATAAGATTCTTTGTATATAAAATAACTCCACCTCCCTTTCTTCCTGTTATTCCTATCTTTCCATTATCCTGTCCTCTCTCCCTCTCTCTCTCCTCTCTCCCTCTCTCCCTCTCTCCCTCTCTCCCTCTCTCCCTCTCTCCCTCTCTCCCTCTCTCCCTCTCTCCCTCTCTCCCTCTCTCCCTCTCTCCCTCTTTCCCTCTCTCCCTCTCTCCCTCTCCCCCTCTTCCCCTCTCCTCCTCCATTCCTACCACCCTACCCTGGTGCGCGTGTGCGTGTGTGTACGTATGAATTAATTGAGTTTGTAAACATTAATGCGTTCAGTATATTCATGGTTAGTTAATCAGTACGTTTTAAGCATTCGCGACGCAGTTACTCAACAACATACCGTCATTCATTTTACAAATAGCGAATGGAAGTGCAACAGTTATCTAAACAATTTAGTAGTAGGGACCTAAACGATAAATACAAGTTTTAAGAAGATTAAACAAGATTGCCACCCAGAGAATTAACTCTAGCTGGCAGGTGGATAAGGAAGCCCTTTAGCTTATCGAGAGTCCGACCATTTTATCTATGTGTATCCCGCCCGTCTGAGGTATGTGTCGATTTTATTTTTAAACATATTCACGCTACTAGCACCCACACAATCAGCAGGTAATCTGTTCCATTCATTTATAGTCCTTTGTGAAAATGAAAACTTTCTTATATCTAATCACTCTGCTCGCTTTGCTAGTAAACTAAAAGCATGCTCTAGTCCTTTCTATCTTTCTTAGCTGAAAAAAACATATTTCTATCAATATTTTCATCACCATTAAATATTTTAAACACTTCTATCTGATCTCCTCTCAGTCTCCTGGTCTCTAGTGTTGTTAAACCACATTCTTTTAGGCGTTTTTCATAACTAAGATCCCTCAGTTTTGGTATCATTTTAGTCGCTCTCCTCTGTACTCTTTCTAGCATATCTATGTCCTTCTTGCGGTATGGCCTCCACGCTTGTATACAATATTCTAAATGAGGCCTAACTATTGTTTTGTACAGCGGTATTATTAGTTCTTTTTCTTTATATGCTATATTTCGCCTAATCAATCCAAGGATTTGATTTCCCTTTGAAGCTGCAATTCCACACTGCTCTGAAACCTTCATGTCAGCACTAATTGTCAGCCCTAAGTCTTTTTCTTTTACAGTAGTACTTGGTACAGTTCCCCCCATTGTATATTCTACATATTCGTTCCCATGTCCTGTGTGAAGGCATTTACATTTCCCAAAATTGAACAACATTTGCCACTTTTCAGACCATTTCATCAACCTGTCAAGATCATCTTGTAAATGATGTCTATCCCCATCACTTTTAATCTTTCTAAATACTTTTGTATCATCTGCAAATTTCAACACCTTGCTAGCTATATCATCGTCCAAATCGTTTATATATATTAAGAATAATATAGGTCCCAGTACTGATCCCTGTGGAACCCCACTCCAAACTGATTTCCAGTTTGAAGCCTCCCCATCAACAACTACCCGTTGTCTTCTGTCAATCAGCCATTTTTCTATCCAGTTAATTATACCATTTCCTATGCCATGGGCTTTTAGTTTAAGCAGTAATCTCTGATGTGGCACTTTGTCGAAAGCTTTTTGAAAATCTAAGTAGATGATATCTACTGGTGATCCATCATCTACCCACTTAGTGATATTTTCCACAAAACATAACATATTTGTTAAGCATGACCTCGCTTTTAGAAACCCATGTTGAGATGGGTTTATCAAGTTATGTTTAACAAGAAAATCCACCATGTGATCTTTGATTAGTCTTTCTAATAATTTGCAAATCACTGATGTTAAACTCACTGGTCTATAGTTCTCTGACTTGTTTCTCGAACCTTTTTTAAATAACGGTATAATGTTTGCTTCTTTCCATTCTAAAGGAACCACTCCCTCTTCTAATGACAAGTTGAAAACTGCTGCAAGCGGTATGCTAATTTGTTCTACAATTTCCAATAGTAGTTTGGGTGGAATACCACCCACTCCAGGTGATTTATTATCCTTCATAGCCCTAATTTTCTTAGCTACCATTTCTGGGGTTACAATTAACTGTCTTAAATAGTCTGATTCTGCCCCTTGAACTTAGCCTCTGGTACTGGCAGTGAACTAATGTCTTCTCTGGTAAACACTGAACTAAAATACTCATTCAGGTCTTCTGCCATTAAGAATCCCTCTGATATTATATTTCCAGCACTATCTTCTAGAGGACCGACCTTATCTTGAACTTTCTGTTTGCTTCGAACATACGCATAGAAACTCTTGCTGTCATGTTTTATATTACTAGCTAATTGTTGTTCATAGCTTCTCTTTGAATTTATAATTTCAGCTGTAACTTGGTTAAGTGCTTCTTTATAACTGTTGTATTTCTTCATCATTTCCAGTACATCTATATGACTTCCACATCATTTTGTTTATACTTAATTTTTCTAATGGCTTCTTTCATTAAGTATTTCTTTCTGGTCCGTTTCCCTTGTTTTGGAAGGAACAAATTTATCTACGATGCACTCTATTTCATTCTTTAAGATATTCCAGCATTCTGTTGCTGTCTTGTTATCAGTGTGTTATTCGAGTCTGTCTTTGTAAATATTTCCTCATTTCCATATATCTTCCTTTGTGGAAATTTCTCCTGAACTGCTTTTTATTATTTCTTTCTGATTTTACTTTGATGGTAAAATGTATCTGTTGTGATCACTATTCCCAGTGGCTCACATACCCTGACATTGTCAACTAATTCATTCTGTGAGGACAAAACTATGTCTAACACATTCTCTCCCCTGGTTGGTTCTAGCACATGTTGAGAAAGGAAACTATCTTGTACCAAAACTAAAAACTTGTGGTCCTCACTACCCATACTCTGTAGAGATTTCCATTTTATATGCCCATGGTTAAAATCCCCCATAATAACACAGTCCCGTTTGCTCACTTCCCTTATAGCGTTTTGTATTTTTTCATTCTCTTCTACGCTTATGTTTGGACTTCGATAAACTAATCCAACCGTTAACGTTGAGTTTCCTGTAACTATGTTACACCAAACAGCTTCTTCGCAATCTGCTTCTCTGTCTAATTTTATTTCATAAGCCTGGATAGATTCTTTAATATATAAAATAACTCCACCTCCCCCTCTTCCTATTCTATCTTTCCTAAACATTACATATCCTGTCAGTCCCAATTCGGCATCTGATATATCGGTGGTTGCCCATGATTCGGTTATACCTATTATGTTAGGGGCAATATCTTCTACCATAATGTTTAGTTCATTTCTTTTGTTTACTATACTCCTTGCATTTAAACAAACACATTTATACTCAGCTTAAGAACAGTTTTCCAGACTGTTCTTTGCTGAATTAATTTTGCTGCCTTTATCTATGCCTCCAGTTTCAGGCTTCTCTGCGAGTCCCCCCTGCGAATTTAGTTTAAATAGATGCAACCTGTCCCACTGTCAACAGATCTCAACAGATTCTCTGAGAATACTGCTGCCCCCTTTCCACTTAGATGGATGCCATCTCTCATGTACATATCTTCTCTCCCAACAAAGTACCCCCCACAATCTATGAATCCCACTCTCTCCTCACACACATCTGCTCAACTAGTATACATGGCCATCTGCTAGTTTTAAGACTTGGTGTTTTGCTCACGTGAAGCAGGGAAGGTCATCTACTAGTTTAAGACTTGGTGTTTTGCTCACGTGAAGCAGGGAAGGTCATCTACTAGTTTTAAGACTTGGTGTTTTGCTCACGTGAAGCAGGGAAGGTCATCTACTAGTTTTAAGACTTGGTGTTTTGCTCATGTGAAGCAGGGATGGTCATCTACTAGTTTTAAGACTTGGTGTTTTGCTCATGTGAAGCAGGGATGGTCATCTACTAGTTTTAAGACTTGGTGTTTTGCTCACGTGAAGCAGGGATGGTCATCTACTAGTTTTAAGACTTGGTGTTTTGCTCATGTGAAGCAGGGATGGTCATCTACTAGTTTTAAGACTTGGTGTTTTGCTCACGTGAAGCAGGGAAGGTCATCTGCTAGTTTTAAGACTTGGTGTTTTGCTCATGTGAAGCAGGGATGGTCATCTGCTAGTTTTAAGACTTGGTGTTTTGCTCATGTGAAGCAGGGATGGTCATCTGCTAGTTTTAAGACTTGGTGTTTTGCTCATGTGAAGCAGGGAAGGTCATCTGCTAGTTTTAAGACTTGGTGTTTTGCTCATGTGAAGCAGGGATGGTCATCTGCTAGTTTTAAGACTTGGTGTTTTGCTCACGTGAAGCAGGGAAGGTCATCTACTAGTTTTAAGACTTGGTGTTTTGCTCACGTGAAGCAGGGAAGGTCATCTGCTAGTTTTAAGACTTGGTGTTTTGCTCATGTGAAGCAGGGATGGTCATCTGCTAGTTTTAAGACTTGGTGTTTTGCTCACGTGAAGCAGGGAAGGTTAACTGCTAGTTTTAAGACTTGGTGTTTTGCTCACGTGAAGCAGGAAAGGTCATCTGCTAGTTTTAAGACTTGGTGTTTTGCTCATGTGAAGCAGGGAAGGTCAACTGCTAGTTTTAAGACTTGGTGTTTTGCTCACGTGAAGCAGGGAAGGTCATCTGCTAGTTTTAAGACTTGGTGTTTTGCTCATGTGAAGCAGGGATGGTCATCTACTAGTTTTAAGTCTTTGTGTTTTGCTCATGTGAAGCAGGGATGGTCATCTACTAGTTTTAAGACTGTGTTTTGCTCATGTGAAGCAGGGAAGGTCATCTACTAGTTTTAAGACTTGGTGTTTTGCTCATGTGAAGCAGGGAAGGTCATCTACTAGTTTTAAGACTGTGTTTTGCTCATGTGAAGCAGGGATAGTCATCTACTAGTTTTAAGACTTTGTGTGTTTTGCTCATGTGAAGCAGGGAAGGTCATCTACTAGTTTTAAGACTTTGTGTTTTGCTCATGTGAAGCAGGGATAGTCATCTACTAGTTTTAAGACTTTGTGTTTTGCTCATGTGAAGCAGGGAAGGTCATCTACTAGTTTTAAGACTGTGTTTTGCTCATGTGAAGCAGGGATAGTCATCTACTAGTTTTAAGACTTTGTGTTTTGCTCATGTGAAGCAGGGAAGGTCATCTACTAGTTTTAAGACTGTGTTTTGCTCATGTGAAGCAGGGATAGTCATCTACTAGTTTTAAGACTTGGTGTTTTGCTCATGTGAAGCAGGGAAGGTCATCTACTAGTTTTAAGACTTTGTGTTTTGCTCATGTGAAGCAGGGAAGGTCATCTACTAGTTTTAAGACTTGGTGTTTTGCTCATGTGAAGCAAGGATGGTCATCTACTAGTTTTAAGACTTGGTGTTTTGCTCATGTGAAGCAGGGAAGGTCATCTACTAGTTTTAAGACTTTGTGTTTTGCTCATGTGAAGCAGGGATAGTCATCTACTAGTTCTAAGACTGTGTTTTGCTCATGTGAAGCAGGGATAGTCATCTACTAGTTCTAAGACTGTGTTTTGCTCATGTGAAGCAGGGATAGTCATCTACTAGTTCTAAGACTGGATTGATGGATGCTACACACAGAGTGAATGTGATATGATATAACAGCACTGTATGACCAGCAGTCAGTTGTAAAGGCTGATCTACAACCTTTGCCAATTGTAATTTGCTATAACAAAAGGATGGCTTTGTAGATCTGTGTCTAAAATGTGAGGCTTCACACACCAACTAGGGTACAAAGACAATATGTAAATGTATCTAAGATCTATATAAAGTTTGGTGAGTTTTGTTCAGGTTGTGAATTCAGAGACTGGTCCAGGAACGAATCTGGCCCATGCGTTGTGGCACAGCGCAGACACGACCAATCAGGCGACACTTCTATGGCACGAGCCGAGCATGCTGGGATGGCAGCACAAGACGGCCTACAGGTGGCGCCTCAGTTGGCGGCCCACTCGTGGTCTCATCAGGTACATTTCCTCTATAATTCCGTCTGTGTCACCTTGTGTCTGGAAACCTGGTTCTGGCACAGTTCCTAGGTGTGATGTTTATGGAAATTATAATTTAGATAACACTGCATCATTTACAGTATAAAATAGGTATAATCTATTGCGTCGTGATACCAGCCTTGGGCATCTCCTGCTGGTGAATAAATAATTTAAAACATTTGTCAGTATTGTTCCATGTATCTTATTGGTCACTTAATATTCATAAAAACAAAAAACAACTTCACTATCAAACTGTTTGCAGTACTAGTGGACTATGTTCATATTATTTCAGCTCTTTTTAGTCACAGAGTGATCGGCCTGCTTCTGAAATTAATGCTCAAATTGCAGAGCCAGAATGTTGACTGATGAAATGAAATGTGCTTTCTTTTGCAGGCTGCAGGTGTTTGACAGTAATCAAACGCTGATGGACTCTGGAGACCTATATGACACAACCATCACTGGGGGTCGACTAGGAGTGTTTGTCTTCAACCAGACAAAGGTGACGTGGTCGAACCTTGTTGCACAGTGCATTGAGCGTGAAAATGAGGCTCTGTCATTTGACGGTTCACAAGATTATGTGAAACTGACGGATGTTGAAACACTGCAAGTGAAACGCAGGTATGTCTTGTCTAGAGAGGCCAAACGTTGTCCGCCTGCCTCTTTGCACAAGTATGTATGTGTATGTATTCATAACAATGTTCTCTGTGTTAAGGCCAGACACCCCAGGTGAAATGGTGTTTTTTACCAAAAATACTGAAAATGGTTTTCTGCCAGATTATTATACCTTTGTATGCATACTATCAATAAAGTTCACTTCTATGACAATTACGTACCTCTAAGTGAGTTTTAATCATGGATCAAGCATGTTGATATCATGTAATGAAATCCATTATGCAATCTTTAACAGCCATTTTCTCAAAAACATTTTTCTTCAAATTTCTGCATTTGAAAACAGGATATCTCTTGGAATAATTATGCTATATAAATAATGTTTTCAGTGTTACATTCAGCATATTCTACTGTGTGCAATGATCAGACACTTTTTTTAAATCATGAATATTTTGAAAGATATAGCCATATTTGTTGCCAAAAAACAATATTTTTTTCGTATTTTACAAAAAAATTATTTAAAAAATAAAAACAACATTTAAAAAAATGCTCTGATCATTGCACAATAGAATCTACAGAGAACATGGATTTGCAAGAATTATAACTATATATGGATTCAATAAAAAATGGCAGTGTTTCCAAATTTTCCAATATTTGCTCAAAATGGTGGCCATTTTGTTTGTTACCATGGAAACGGGGGGTCTGGCTGAAAAAAGTTCAATATATATTTTACTCAGTAAGACCCATTTCATGCATTGGGCAGAAAAAATTTAACTGTTTGCACAAATTAAAAAATAATCATCTACCTGCCGTGTCTGGCCTTAACAGTTTTACTGTGGGCATGTGGGTTCAGTGCAATGTTCTCTGTCTTGACAGTTTCACTGTGGCCATGTGGGTTCAGTGCAGTGTTCTCTGAGTTGACAGTTTCACTGTGGGCGTGTGGGTTCAGTGCAGTGTTCTCTGTGTTCAGTTTCACTGTGGGTGTGTGGGTTCAGTCTAGTGTTCTCTGTGTTGACTGTTGCACTCTGGCCGTGTGGGTTCAGTGCAGTATTCTCTGTGTTGACAGTTTCACTCTGGCCGTGTGTGTTCAGTGCAGTGTTGTCTGTGTTGACAGTTTCACTGTGGGCATGTAGGTTCAGTGCAGTGTTCTCTTTGTTGACAGTTTCACTGTGAACATTTGGGTTCAGTGCAGTGTTATCTGTGTTGACAGTTTCACTGTGAGCATATGGGTTCAGTGCAGTGTTCTCTTTGTTGACAGTTTCACTGTGGGCGTGTGGGTTCAGTGCAGTGTTCCCTGTGTTGACAGTTTCACTGTGGGCGTGTGGGTTCAGTGCAGTGTTCTCTGTTTTGACAGTTTCACTGTGGGTGTGTGGGTTCAGTGCAGTGTTCTCTGTTTTGACAGTTTCACTGTGGGCGTGTGGGTTCAGTGCAGTGTTCCCTGTGTTGACAGTTTCACTGTGGGCGTGTGGGTTCAATGCAGTGTTCTCTGTGTTGCCAGTTTCACTGTGGCGTGTGGGTTCAGTGCAGTGTTCTCTGTGTTGACAGTTTCACTGTGTGTGTGTGGGTTCAGTGCAGTGTTCTCTGTGTTGACAGTTTCACTGTGGGCGTGTGGGTTCAGTGCAGTGTTCTCTGTGTTGACAGTTTCACTGTGTGTGTGTGGGTTCAGTGCAGTGTTCTCTGTGTTGACAGTTTCACTGTGTGTGTGTAGGTTCAGTGCAGTGTTCTCTGTGTTGACAGTTTCACTGTGTGTGTGTGGGTTCAGTGCAGTGTTCTCTGTGTTGACAGTTTCACTGTGGGCGTGTGGGTTCAGTGCAGTGTTCTCTGTGTTGACAGTTTCACTGTGGCGTGTGGGTTCAGTGCAGTGTTCTCTGTGTTGACAGTTTCACTGTGTGTGTGTGGGTTCAGTGCAGTGTTCTCTGTGTTGACAGTTTCACTGTGTGTGTGTGGGTTCAGTGCAGTGTTCTCTGTGTTGACAGTTTCACTGTGGGCGTGTGGGTTCAGTGCAATGTTCTCTGTGTTGACAGTTTCACTGTGGCGTGTGGGTTCAGTGCAGTGTTCTCTGTGTTGACAGTTTCACTGTGTGTGTGTGGGTTCAGTGCAGTGTTCTCTGTGTTGACAGTTTCACTGTGGGCGTGTGGGTTCAGTGCAGTGTTCTCTGTGTTGACAGTTTCACTGTGGCGTGTGGGTTCAGTGCAGTGTTCTCTGTGTTGACAGTTTCACTGTGTGTGTGTAGGTTCAGTGCAGTGTTCTCTGTGTTGACAGTTTCACTGTGTGTGTGTAGGTTCAGTGCAGTGTTCTCTGTGTTGACAGTTTCACTGTGTGTGTGTGGGTTCAGTGCAGTGTTCTCTGTGTTGACAGTTTCACTGTGTGTGTGTAGGTTCAGTGCAGTGTTCTCTGTGTTGACAGTTTCACTGTGTGTGTGTGGGTTCAGTGCAGTGTTCTCTGTGTTGACAGTTTCACTGTGGTGTGTGGGTTCAGTGCAGTGTTCTCTGTGTTGACAGTTTCACTGTGGGCATGTGGGTTCAGTGCAGTGTTCTCTGTGTTGACAGTTTCACTGTGTGTGGGTTCAGTGCAGTGTTCTCTGTGTTGACAGTTTCACTGTGGTGTGGGTTCAGTGCAGTGTTCTCTGTGTTGACAGTTTCACTGTGGGCGTGTGGGTTCAGTGCAGTGTTCTCTGTGTTGACAGTTTCACTGTGGGTGTGTGGGTTCAGTGCAGTGTTCTCTGTGTTGACAGTTTCACTGTGGGCGTGTGGGTTCAGTGCAGTGTTCTCTGTGTTGACAGTTTCACTGTGGGCGTGTGGGTTCAGTGCAGTGTTCCCTGTGTTGACAGTTTCACTGTGGGCGTGTGGGTTCAATGCAGTGTTCTCTGTGTTGCCAGTTTCACTGTGGCGTGTGGGTTCAGTGCAGTGTTCTCTGTGTTGACAGTTTCACTGTGTGTGTGTGGGTTCAGTGCAGTGTTCTCTGTGTTGACAGTTTCACTGTGTGTGTGTGGGTTCAGTGCAGTGTTCTCTGTGTTGACAGTTTCACTGTGGCGTGTGGGTTCAGTGCAGTGTTCTCTGTGTTGACAGTTTCACTGTGTGTGTGTGGGTTCAGTGCAGTGTTCTCTGTGTTGACAGTTTCACTGTGTGTGTGTGGGTTCAGTGCAGTGTTCTCTGTGTTGACAGTTTCACTGTGGGCGTGTGGGTTCAGTGCAGTGTTCTCTGTGTTGACAGTTTCACTGTGTGTGTGTGGGTTCAGTGCAGTGTTCTCTGTGTTGACAGTTTCACTGTGTGTGTGTGGGTTCAGTGCAGTGTTCTCTGTGTTGACAGTTTCACTGTGGGCGTGTGGGTTCAGTGCAGTGTTCTCTGTGTTGACAGTTTCACTGTGTGTGTGTGGGTTCAGTGCAGTGTTCTCTGTGTTGACAGTTTCACTGTGAGCGTGTGGGTTCAGTGCAGTGTTCTCTGTGTTGACAGTTTCACTGTGTGTGTGTGGGTTCAGTGCAGTGTTCTCTGTGTTGACAGTTTCACTGTGTGTGTGGGTTCAGTGCAGTGTTCTCTGTGTTGACAGTTTCACTGTGGCGTGTGGGTTCAGTGCAGTGTTCTCTGTGTTGACAGTTTCACTGTGTGTGTGTGGGTTCAGTGCAGTGTTCTCTGTGTTGACAGTTTCACTGTGTGTGTGTGGGTTCAGTGCAGTGTTCTCTGTGTTGACAGTTTCACTGTGTGCGTGTGGGTTCAGTGCAGTGTTCTCTGTGTTGACAGTTTCACTGTGTGTGTGTGGGTTCAGTGCAGTGTTCTCTGTGTTGACAGTTTCACTGTGTGTGTGTGGGTTCAGTGCAGTGTTCTCTGTGTTGACAGTTTCACTGTGGCGTGTGGGTTCAGTGCAGTGTTCTCTGTGTTGACAGTTTCACTGTGTGTGTGTGGGTTCAGTGCAGTGTTCTCTGTGTTGACAGTTTCACTGTGGGCGTGTGGGTTCAGCTGAGTGGAGCGGGTCTCGCAAGCAAGCAGCCAATCGTCTGCCTGCTCTCCAGTAAGCTGTGTTTGTATGTGAACAACAGTCGACTCGGTGGTCAAGTTGGCCAACACTCAGTAGAGGGTAGTACTGTGCTAAGCATCGACACATGGTACCACCTGGCGATGCGATATGAAGCAGAAAGTATGTTCATTTTTAATTGATATTTATTGTATAATTGTTATCAGGTTACGATATTATAACACTGCATGGGTGAGGGGGTGAATATGTGGGAATATATATTATATTTATTTTACTATGATTGCCTATACTTTATGTGCTTTTATAACAGATCACATAAAAAGTTCTGTTTTGAAAATTCAATAAAATATGTTGTATATAGGTCGTGAACGTTTCTGTAATCTGGCTTCAAAAGTTTGAACAATTTACCTGAATTAGTTGACTGAAAATGTTATTGAAATGCAACATTAATTGTGATTGAGAACAAAATGATGTGCTTTAACAGTACATGTTCTTATGTGTGAGTACATGTTGAGTGTGTCTCTGTGCGCAGCTCACACTCTGGATCTCTTTATCAATGGCGCCTCAAGTGGAGCCGAGGCGACTCACTCAAGTGTTCCTCCACTTGTCTGGGTCAGTCAAGTCTCTCTGCCTACCTAGTCAAATATATAGTTCACCTCATTCTAGTGCCCCGGACAACATATGAATGAATGCTTTAAAGATATGAGATGCTGAAAAGGTTCCTTCTTGTAGCATTTTGCTGCTGTTTCTATATCGAACAAGGTATATTATTCACAAGATGGTCATCATGCTCTGCATGTAAATATAGGGTTTATATTGTTGATATTTTAAGTAGACATGACATGTTTGCGTGCCAGTTGTTCATCTTTATGACACTGTGTCCTGGAGGGCTGATATATCTCGGGTGAAATGAAAATTACTCATGTATGTTTTTTGTGATTGTTTTATCTCGAATTTACCCAACAAACGTGATGTGGGTAGGTGTAAAAATATTGATCATGGACAATGGTTCAAATGTTAGTTTGCCTGATGTTTGCCTTACAAAGCTAACACTGTTGATCCTAAATAGCAGTATAAGGACAGTTGGATTTCCTTTATCGACACAATAAATATATTTTCAGACTCAGGTCATTTTAAGCAGCTTCAATTACTGAGAAGTTTTATTTCATTTCAGAGCAACACAACATCTGTGGACAACTCAACCACATTTTATCTGGGACGAGATGAAAGCAACTTTTTCAGTGGCGTAATGGACGAGGTAACACAGTTTGGTGGAAATTTGTAGAAATTTGTACAATCAGAAATACTTTAATATATCTTACGGAAAGCATGCTTGGCCCTGTAACAATTAAGTTACACCATGTTAATTAACCTGACACATGTTAGTGTAAATATCAGATGAATAATGGATGGGAATCTAGTGTATTGCACTTGACCATATACTGGTGAGGACACAAATTGTGCGTCCAATAAATTTTTGTCATTTTAGCAAAAACCTGATCAAATTCTTCCATAAGATGTCTATGTGCTAAATCTCTACCACACATTCTATAACAATTTTGCAAATAAACTGTTAGAAAAGTCGTTTTGTGTGAATTACTTACGAAAATAGACCGGCAGAATCAAAATCTCGTAAAAGACTCCTGCGTCAAAAACTGTGTCCTATCTGCACTGCGTAAGTCGCTCTATGGCCAGAGCGTGTCACGTGAGTCAGCGTGACATCGGGCAGTGCATTAAAATAGGCCACGAACGTTAGAACATGAGATTTCAGTGACATGATTTTTGACCTGACACAAATTTTCCGGTCGTGAGTATACAGTCAGTGGCCATTTGCTGCTCCCCAGGTGCGGGTCTACCGTATCGCCCTACTGGACGCTGACATTAACCGCCACTTGGAGATGGGTGGCCTGGTCTGGCCGGTCTACCTGAAGTATGTGACAGCTCACTACACCATGGACAACTACAAGTACAACCGCAGTGGACACCTAACAGACACTGGCATGCTGGGACTGACCGGGGAACTACATGGTCATCCACAGTTTGTCAAGGTCAGCTATTGGGTGTCCAGTCGCTAGGACTGCTCAAAGTGCAGTGGAACTTCACTATCAAGGTCACCCTCGGGCAAAAGCGACCTGAATAGCGAGGTGACTGTATTAGCAGGACTAATTTTCTGTACTTTACTGCATGTGGAAATAATTTGGGACTGTTCTACGGTGACCTTAATTGTGAGGTGGCTGTATTACCGCGGTGACAGTAAAGCGAAGTTCCACTGTTCTTTACACTTCACCAACATCTTTTCAATCAAACTATAAATCAATTCTTTTCTGGGAAGCATTCAGCCATGCTGCAATTACTGCACTAATACTACTTAGTCATTTGATAGGCCCATCCACCACTGTTTGTAGTCAAGTACAGAGATACTGATACAGCGGAGGGAACTAAGGCAGTGAAGTAAACGAATGTGTCCAACCTTTGAAACAGCAGCAAGATGTCAGCATGTATGTTGTTACCAGATTCAGTTAGTTCATAATTGGAAGTATGATGTTACCTTTCCGAATCCTTGATGTCTCTTTCGGAGCTTTCGGTGTCATCACGACACCCTCGTCAGCGTTGGACTGCTAACTCTCGGTCGTCATGTGACTTTGTTGGTGGTCGTCACATGACAGCAGTTCCAAAAAGATCACGGGAAGGTTGTACCCGGTGTCTCTGTTGATGGCAAATTCACCACGGAACCAGAACGAGAAGGCCAACGCCATTCCTGGACACGTGTGTACATGTGAACAATGACGGCAGCATGCGGATCACAGTCTATAGGAAACCAACACATACAGACCAGTACTTGAACTTCAGCTCCAATCACCACCTCGAACACATGCGATCAGTGGTCAGAACACTCATGAACAGAGCAAACCAACTCATAACCACAGATGAAGATAAAGCCACAGAAACAGCACATGTCAGAGCCGCACTCAAAACCAACAACTACAGATAGTGGATGCTCAACATCACTGAGAAAAGAGAAAGACACCAAGTGCAGAAAAACAGACCAGCCACACACCGAACATCCCTTTACCATATGTGCGCAACCTATCGAAGAAACTGACCAACATCTTTTCGGGAACACGGAGTGGAGACGTACTACAAACCATACAATACTATCAGATCTATAGTGGTGAACTCCAAGGACAAAACCCCCAAGAACAACATGTGTGGAGTGATATATGAAATAACATGTCCGGACTGTCAGCAAACCTACCTCTGGGAGCCTAACTTAAAGAACATAGCAACACCAGGGCTCCACTCACAGCATTAGGTGAACATAGAGTGAATGAGAGCCAAATCATGGCCAAAGATGCAACAGTGCTCGCCAGAGAAAACAACTTCCGGCAAAGAAAAATCAGTGAAGCAATAGAGATCAGAGAGAGGTGTCCAGCCATCAACACAGACACCGGGTACAACATTCTTCTGGGAACTGCTGTCATGTGACGACCACCAACGAAGTCACATGACAACCGAGAGTTAGCAGTCCAACGCTGATGAAGGTGTCATGAAGAAACTGAAAGTTCCGTAAGAGACATTAAGGGTTCAGAAAGGTAACATCATACTTCCAAGCAGCAAGATGATTTGAATCCCAGTCCTCTTTATCACATTCATATTGACTATGCTACAAAGCCTAATCACATTTAAAGCAGGCAATTTACCATTAATTTTGACTGTCTAGTAGTATGATACTGCCAAATAATATCATCATTGTGCATCCATAGTGTCCCGTGGTTCGGCAAAGGTCTCGGCATGTCTTTTCCAAATCTGCCTGTATTGTGCTATCCTCTGCCAGATGGTGCCCTTCCAGTACTCGTCTAGTTTGTCTCTCCACCATCTCGCCGGTCTTCCTTTAGATTGTTTCCCTTCATAAAGTCTCCAGCATTTGATACGCGATGTCCATTAGTTATCTCGTAGTCTGCTGATGTGCCCTGCCCAGGTCCACTTCTGTCTCCTGATTTGTTCTATCACATCTATGACCTTTGTCTTCTGCCTTGCCCAGATGTTTGTTTTTTTCTCCCAATATGTGATGTTTAACATACTTCTTTCCATCTTTGTTTGTGTCGCTGCTAGCTTGTTTTTTGCCCATGTTTCCGTGCCTTATGCCATCGCTGGAAGTACGCATGAGTTGTAGACTTGTCTCTTCAAGCAGGTTCCAAAGTTACCCTTGAAGATGTCGCGGTGTTTGGCGAATGCTGTCCAGCTGACGGTGATCCTTCTTTGAATCTCCTTGTCTTGGTTTTTATCTCTGATACTGTATCGCTGTCCCAGATAGACGTAGCTGTCAACATTCTCTATCTGCGTGGTGTTGACATATATTGGTGTGTCAATTTCTAGCATCACTTTTGTCTTCGAAGACAAATAGCATAAGCTGTCGATAACGTATTTTACATAATTATTACTTACTAGTATATTACAAAGGACACATAGAATAACCTGATCTTATCATTACTGTCCAATGAAAGAGAAAGCAATTGACATATTATCTTCCAACCTATTTCCATATCTCTTAAGCTGCAATGCTGATTCTACATATGAGGTATATATGTGTACATACTTCTATTAATTATGTTGTTTATTCTAGCTCCAATCGGCAGAACAAATAACACTCAATGAGTTATTGAGTAAAACAAAAAACAGACAAAGGTATCAAGGAATGTGGTTGACACTGAAATATTATCATAAAACATTCCTAGTCCTAGTTTTAAATATGAAAGTAATCGATTCATCTGCCTCTACAGGTGTTTTGTTTTAAATGTTATGAATGTACATTCTGTTTTCAGAGTACACACGACTTTGCGAGATTCACAAACACGTACCCAGCTAACAAGTAGAGCATCGTGACACGTCAGGGAATCTCACAGTGTACGCTCAGTTGTACGAGAGAGTAGTTTTGTATTCCTTATTTAATTCATAATCTATCAAATTCCTTCTCTAATAATGTTACAAGAATTTTATTGTAGGAGTTTAGAAAATTTTCTTTAATGTTTTAATCATTCCAATGTTGAACATTGATATATTCTATTCATGGCTTATGCAGTTACAGAAATGTGTTAATATGTACGTGAATGAAAAGGTTTGTTGTTTTGTGTGAATCCTTGGGTTTTTATCCCACACATACTGCAAGAGGGTCGTATTTGCACATGTAGTATTTGTTTTTACACTTTGATTGCATTTACAGTCCTGTAGGAAACAAATAATTATTGGCAAGGCCTATCCTCACTACTGGTTTGTATTCACTCTGAAGGTCATCAGAGAATATTTAAGGTCTGGGGTATTTTTAATTGCCAACAACGGCAGTGTAAATAGAGTCAGTGAGTGCAAGTTGTATCTCTGAGATGTCACGGTGGGTCTGTTACAGTTTCATGCATACGTTAAATATATGGTACTCAAGATGATATAAAACTGTTGAAGAGGGAGTATTATTGTGAAAGTTGTCTGTTATTGCCAGCTGTGTGGTAAGTTACTGCATTAAATATGACATTCTTGACGATATAAAACTATTGATAATGTGTATTCATGGGTGTACAGTGGAAACATTATTAGCGTCACCCTTACAATCAGGTCCGTGACCTGAATAATGAGGTGATCGGGACACATTTCCTATTCTGTATATTATGGAAATAATTGGGATTGTTGTCGATTGATCATAATGTGGCCGTATACAGAGATGTTGGATGGTGTTGTTATTTATTGGTTACATTAAATATATCTACTGGGGTAGATATATCTACTGGGGTAGATATACAGTAAACACAATTTAAGTGTTGTCATTAATTTATACATACATGAATGCAAAACGTTGTGTAATATATTATACTTTGTAATCGGGATAGTGTAGATATGAAGGAAATGAAACGTAATGTGTAGTGGAAGATGTGAAGGCATTGTCCAGAAAGAGGCGATTAACAGCTTGAGTTACACATTGAAAACACTGATAGCTATTTTACTTGACCAGAACTCATTTCAACAGTTTTGTATGACAAACCTAGATGCTGTATGTCTATAGTACATTATAAATATTTTATTTTCATTAAATGTCAATGCAGGAGAAGCACAATTTGGTGGGTTTCAATGTTCAGTGATATAGAATTATTGTAACCAACATTTTCTTTAAAAATACAATTTTTAATGAAAACAGAGACATCATTGCTTCGGTGGAAAGTTTTATTGGACATTAAACAACGCCAGTCATGTGCATTTTGTAAATATTAGTATTGATCACAGTCAGTCCATTGGAGGCAATATCAAATAATTATATCTAAAAAGTTATATAGTTGAGTTATAAAGACAGCCAGTAGATAAATGTCTGGCCCGCAGACATTATCACAGTAAATCCACCATTATACATCAATAAATACATTAGACAAAGATGTTTCTGTTATGTATGGGTTCCACTTCACCTGAATCACTTCTTCAATCACAGGCAGTGACTGGCAAAAGGTGACCCGTATTTGGATCAGTAACAATAAATAAGTCTACATCACAAATGTCACTATTAAAATATACATCATGTTATTTCTTATGACATGTGGAAGGCACTTGTTTTTTTTACAATATATTAATCTGTCATTCGGAGCAAGTCGTACACATGGTTGCAAAGAAAGTACAATATTCCCAAAATATCTTGACCTGCACCATTTTAAATATTTCCTCCAACCAAAAACTGTTTCAGCCATGTTGTTTTGGTTATTTAAATAGGCCATAAATACATTGTCACAGAAGCTTATTTCAAAACAATCTGAATGTGTTTGTAAACATCACTGTGTACTTGATTCTATAGAGAATACGTTGGATCAAAATGTTCCATACCTCCGATGTGCCTTTGATGTAGGGTAGCTAGGAGCGTACATAAAACGGCAGTCTGAATGGAGATTTCCACGTTGTTTCCTTTTAAGCATATGTTCCTTATCCCAAGAGTCCTTAAGGAGACAGTCCACTGAATTAAATACAACACATTTCAAATAATTGACAATAAAAATATCAAATATGCTTGTGGAAAACAAAAACTATTATTTCTACATGACTACTTAGAAATAGTAAAACTTTGGTGGTGCTGTCCTATAAAGCAAAATGGAAAGCCAATGTTTACACACATCTAAGCTAGGGTATTTAATACAAAACTTATTTCTAGTTGGTGCACTGTGCAATGTGTAAATGTTCTACAAACATAATGTGCACCATGTAAAATAAAGGTGTCATACAAACATAAGTATGTGCATGATGCAAAGAATATATTATGATCCACACAAAACAAACTGGTGCAGACAATGCAAACAAAAGTTATACGTGTATGATACAAAGAAATATTTTTTTATACAAAAACAACTATATCTGCAAGTTGCAAATCTAAAATGTCACACTGAAAACAAGTGAGTGCTCGATTCAAATCTATGATGTTACCTACAAAAACGAGCAGCAGCAGCTGCACCCAAAACGAATTAAAATGTTAAGACTCCACTTGATGCATGCTGAGTACGCCTTTCACAATATAACGGGTTGCTGGAGATTTCTTTCTTACATCTACTTGTTTGTCGGGAATGTCTTTCTGAATCTGGCGTAGTCAAGTGTACTCTGTAAACAAAGTCAGTTTAGTCAAACACAGACCGTCCTTAGAGATCAAAGTTAGCACATGTCAACTGTGGACATTTCTAAATGGAAAGTGTTCACACTAATACATGTATACAAGAATATATCATTATATAATGTCTCTGACTGTTACATGAAACTAACTGTGCCGACTCATTCAACATGAAACTAACTGTGCCGACTCATTCAACGTGCACCGTTTTATAAAGGTTGGTTTTTATTGTTATAATTACACAAATATCACACATTTAAAATATTATTTCAGACTGATCTTAATCAGTGAAATAACTCGCATACAACACACTGAATAAAACCTTTATTACGTACTAATACGGTCTCCTTAAACCAAAGTGGTTTGCTCCTAATTTTTAATGTTGCACTTAGTACAATAATAGAGATATAGAAGGTACATTGTCTTTCAAATTGTGTTTAATAAGTCTGAAACAGTGTTCGCAATTTGAATTTGTACCCACGAAATGTTCAGATTGTAAACAAAACATTCAAATTATAAACAACTATTATTGACACCTTATTGCAGAGGCGGACTGATTCCTACACTCCTGACCACAAAGTGGGACAAAGTACAACTGATTCGATGAACTTCCTGCTAATAATGACCACACTGAATGATTTCAATTAACAAAACAGACAGCATTATAACACTTGATGGGTCAAGTGGTGGTCATCATTGATTGATTGACTGATCATTTTATTTTCTATTAACATATGGACAATGGATACAAAATTAAAACATTAAAATTAAACAAATAATAAAAGCATAACATGTGAGACAGATAAAAACAAAGTACAGTTAAAATGGTAGCATAGCACTGAAATGTTTGTGTAGGGACTAGAAGGTTGGAACAGAATGGCTGTTTTGAATGCAATTGACAAATGATTCCATAGTTTCAGACTAGACTGAACACATTGTAGTAGGCAGTTCTGGCTTAGGTGGTTTTGGCAGAGAGGCACTTCTGGTATTATAGGATATCTGATGCAAACATATCACACAAATATTGTGGTGTCAGAGCATCGTGTAAACTGACCTTCACAAACTGAGGTTGTCCGTGTATGACACCGTCCAGTGCAAGCAGGCCTGTGTCGGTCAAATTGCCGCTGACCGTGTTGTCATCCATGTTGTAGTGGGCGGTCACATATTTCTGGTGGACCGGCCACTGCAGTCCGGCCAGCTGCATGTGACTGTCAATCTCGGGGTCCAGCAACGCGATACGGTAGACACGCACCTAGCAACACGCGGTGTGTCAATATATAACATGACAATACACACATCTGAGGTTAACCTGACACAATACTTGTGGTACCAAATAACAGTATTGAAACATCAACAAAATCAAATTTGTAATCAATTCAGAACAACAAGACTGCGATTTTTTTAATTTAACAACTCCAATTAATTTAGTGCTTTAAATCCCACATTTCTGATGCTTTAAATCCTATGAATATGGTGCTTTAAGTCCCACAAATGTGATGATAAAGTCCTATGGATGTGGTGCTTTAAGTCCCACAAATGTGATGATCAAGTCCTATGAATATGGTGCTTTAAGTCCTACAGATGTGATGATCAAGTCCTATGAATATGGTGCTTTAAGTCCCACAAATGTGATGATCAAGTCCTATGAATATGGTGCTTTAAGTCCCACAAATGTGATGATCAAGTCCTATGAATATGGTGCTTTAAGTCCCACAGATGTGATGATCAAGTCCTATGAATATGGTGCTTTAAGTCCCACAGATGTGATGATCAAGTCCTATGGATGTGGTGCTTTAAGTCCCACTGATGTGATGATCAAGTCCTATGGATGTGGTGCTTTAAGTCCCACTGATGTGATGATCAAGTCCTATGGATGTGGTGCTTTAAGTCCCACAAATGTGATGATCAAGTCCTATGAATATGATGCTTTAAGTCCCACAAATGTGATGATCAAGTCCTATGAATATGGTGCTTTAAGTCCCACAAATGTGATGATCAAGTCCTATGAATGTGGTGCTTTAAGTCCCACAGATGTGATGATCAAGTCCTATGAATGTGGTGCTTTAAGTCCCACAGATGTGATGATAAAGTCCTATGAATATGGTGCTTTAAGTCCCACAGATGTGATGATCAAGTCCTATGGATGTGGTGCTTTAAGTCCCACTGATGTGATGATCAAGTCCTATGGATGTGGTGCTTTAAGTCCCACTGATATGATGATCAAGTCCTATGGATGTGGTGCTTTAAGTCCCACAAATGTGATGATCAAGTCCTATGAATATGATGCTTTAAGTCCCACAAATGTGATGATCAAGTCCTATAGATGTGGTGCTTTAAGTCCCACAAATGTGATGATCAAGTCCTATGAATATGATGCTTTAAGTCCCACAAATGTGATGATCAAGTCCTATGAATATGGTGTGATGATCAAGTCCTATGAGTGGTGCTTTAAGTCCCACAAATGTGATGATCAAGTCCTATGAATATGGTGCTTTAAGTCCCATGGATGATCAAGTCCTATAAAGTCCCACAAATGTGATGATCAAGTCCTATGAATATGGTGCTTTAAGTCCCACAAATGTGATGATCAAGTCCTATGAATGTGGTGCTTTAAGTCCCACAAATGTGATGATCAAGTCCTATGAATATGGTGCTTTAAGTCCCACAAATGTGATGATCAAGTCCTATGAATATGGTGCTTTAAGTCCCACAAATGTGATGATCAAGTCCTATGAATATGGTGCTTTAAGTCCCACAAATGTGATGATCAAGTCCTATGAATATGGTGCTTTAAGTCCCACAAATGTGATGATCAAGTCCTATGGATGTGGTGCTTTAAGTCCCACAAATGTGATGATCAAGTCCTATGAATATGGTGCTTTAATTCCCACAAATGTGATGATCAAGTCCTATGGATGTGGTGCTTTAAGTCCCACAAATGTGATGATCAAGTCCTATGAATATGGTGCTTTAATTCCCACAAATGTGATGACCAAGTCCTATGGATGTGGTGCTTTAAGTCCCACAAATGTGATGATTAAGTCCTATAGATGTGGTGTTTAAGTCCCAGGAATTTGTTCATGAACCAGCCAGGTGTGGAACTCATTAGCAAGAAGTTCACCCAGTGAGTTGTTGTGAATGCAGGAAGTCATTAGCAAGAAGTTCACTGAGTGAGTTGTAGTGTATGTAGCAACTCATTAGCAGGAAGTTCACTGAGTGAGGTGTCATGAATGCAGGAAGCACACGAATGCACCGAGCCCAGAAGACAAAATATTGCCAATAGAACATGTTTAGAATCTGAATGTTTTCTTGACAATTAGAACATTTTGCAGTGAGAAACATTCAAATTGCGAACACTGTTTTGGCCTTATTAAATGCAGATTGCATTTAATAAGGCCAAAACAGTGTTGGGAGGTGTAACATCAACAAACTTATTTGTTTACATTTTCCTACCATTTATTTAGAATAACATAACAATGTGGTTATATAGTGACAACATTCCTGAATATAAGAATCCTTATGGCTGGTCCAAATAAAATGTGGTTTGTTTATTTTGTATGAAAATTCCCTGCTGTTATTCCAAAAGTGACGAACTGTTAGACAAAAACGCGATGTATTTGAACCAGAATTGTGTCAGTTGAGAATCAAATGCTGAAACCTACAGTGGTCACACCGAAAACATTACAATACCTCGTCCATTATGCCACTGAAGAAGTTGCTTTCATCTCGTCCTAGGTAGAGTGTGGTTGAGTTGTCCCCAAGTGTTGGTGTGCTCTGAAATGGCATCAAACATGAGACTTGAGAAAATTTGCTGAAGGAAGTAACAATAATGAAGGTCTGCAGTGGAAGCCTCTTTCTGAATGAGAAACATCACATCCAAATTGAACATAACTCTGTTTTCAAAAATCTACATTTAATTGAAGCCAAAAGCATTTGCAAAATTTCAAACTCATTTAACTGCAATCAGGTACGCAGCAAAGAATTGCACGTGAACACAAATAGGACAATGACATGTTTGCAACGAGGTCGCTAAACCAACTATGAACACAAGTTGGCAGATCGAGAATCAATATGCTCAAATGACCCTGCGAACTTTGACTGTGGCACTAGGCACACCATGCAATACCTTCCAGGCCTTGACATTAAAGTGTTGTATCCACTGGCCCAGTGGATTTTAAAAATTACTGCCTCCCCCAAAAAAAGTTACTGGCTCAAATTTTACGGGAATATATATTATGCATTTTTTTAAAAGATGCAATTTGTGACAACATGATTCAGTAGACGACGCCACATGAAACAGCAATGGACATAATCGCTAGATGACGCCATGTGATCGCATGAACTAACTAATCAGATGTGCTCTTTCTGCGCATGTGTGGTTATCCTCCGGCGTCTAATATTGTTTATTTTAAATTTAGTTTCCTTCACATGTTAGTCAGTTTATTTTTGATAATTGCCGTGATGTTGAGAAGTTGGTGCGATGCAAGGAGCAATAATATCAAAGTAAATATGTCAACTTCAACCGAATCTGAACAGTGAACATCGCCCGAACTCTTTCAAGCAAGAATGCAGCGACCAGCATCAGATGCAGATTCTGTTATAATTGTAGTGCAAGGGTGACAAGTGATAGAAATTATTTAAAACGACGGTGGCCAATCAGATAGAAACCAGTGGCCCGTCGGGCCAGTAAAATATAAAAACCGGTGGCCCGACAGCTTCAGAAACGGCGCTGGGCCAGCCGGCCAGTGTTAACGTGTGGTCTGTAAGACACATCGCCATCAAAATTTTAATGTGCCAAACATTGGGAGCACATCGTGTGATAGTCTGGTGGATTGACATGACTGATGAATGGGATGGTGTACTTGAGAGTAGTGTGACCCAGGCTTGTTAACAAATGCATGTCAATGTATTTGAATGCAAATGTTTCACTTGATGCAAATGTTTTGGGGTGGCATGCAAATGTTTTGGTTACACATTTGCAAATGCATTTGAATTAATTTATATTAATGTTTTGTTTTACTTGGAGAAACAAGGTAATGTAGACAAACACATTGTTAATTTATTTAATAGTAGTACATGATTATTGTAGCTTCTAAATCCCACTACATAATACATACCTGTTTAACCACATGAACATGTATGTAAAGAATTACATGTGCATTTGATTGTGCATTTGACAAATCAAATGTTTGTGGATGGCATTCAAATGCAGGTACGTATTCAAATGCAAATGCATTTACAATTTCACGGAGGCTTTGAATGTGCATTCAAATGCTCAACATTCAAATGCATTTGCATTTGTTAACAAGCCTGGTGGTGTCACTGCAGGAGATGTTTCACTCACCCAGGTGACAGGAGAGACATTTGAGAGAGACACCTCGGCTCCCCCTGATGCTCCGTTCACAAACAGGTTAAGTCTTCTCGCTGGCAACAGTTCACACTCACATAGTTACTCTAGCAACAGTTCACACTCACGTAGTTACTCTAGCAACAGTTCACACTCACATAGTTACTCTAGCAACAGTTCACACTCACGTAGTTACTCTAGCAACAGTTCACACTCGCATAGTTACTCTAGCAACAGTTCACACTCACGTAGTTACTCTAGCAACAGTTCACACTCACGTAGTTACTCTAGCAACAGTTCACACTCACGTAGTTACTCTAGCAACAGTTCACACTCACGTAGTTACTCTAGCAACAGTTCACACTCACGTAGTTACTCTAGCAACAGTTCACACTCACGTAGTTACTCTAGCAACAGTTCACACTCACGTAGTTACTCTAGCAACAGTTCACACTCACGTAGTTACTCTAGCAACAGTTCACACTCACGTAGTTACTCTAGCAACAGTTCACACTCTCACGTAGTTACCGAAGCAACAGTTCACACTCACAGTTAATTTTAGCAACAGCCACACTCGCTGCAGTTACTCTAGCAACAGTTCACACTCGCCAGAAGTTACCTAGCAACAGTTCACCACGTAGTTACTCTAGCAACAGTTCACACTCACGTAGTTACTCAGCAACAGTTCACAATCAATGTGAAGCCACTCTAGCAACAGTTCACACTCCTCTCACGTAGTTACTCTAGCAACAGTTCACACTCACGCAGTTACTTCCAGCAACACTACACCTCTCAATGAAGTTACCTAGCAACACTTCACACTCACGAAGCTACTTCCAGCAACAGTTCACAACTCACGTAGTTACTCTAGCAACAGTTCACACTCACGTAGTTACTCTAGCAACAGTTCACACTCACGTAGTTACTCTAGCAACAGTTCACACTCACGTAGTTACTCTAGCAACAGTTCACACTCACGTAGTTACTCTAGCAACAGTTCACTCACGTAGTTACTCTAGCAACAGTTCACACTCACGTAGTTACTCTAGCAACAGTTCACACTCACGTAGTTACTCTAGCAACACTTCACACTCACGTAGTTACTCTAGCAACACTTCACACTCACGTAGTTACTCTAGCAACAGTTCACACTCACGTAGTTACTCTAGCAACAGTTCACACTCACGTAGTTACTCTAGCAACAGTTCACACTCACGTAGTTACTCTAGCAACAGTTCACACTCACGTAGTTACTCTAGCAACAGTTCACACTCACGTAGTTACTCTAGCAACACTTCACACTCACGTAGTTACTCTAGCAACACTTCACACTCACGTAGTTACTCTAGCAACAGTTCACACTCACGTAGTTACTCTAGCAACAGTTCACACTCGCGTAGTTACTCTAGCAACAGTTCACACTCGCGTAGTTACTCTAGCAACAGTTCACACTCGCGTAGTTACTCTAGCAACAGTTCACACTCGCGTAGTTACTCTAGCAACAGTTCACACTCGCGTAGTTACTCTAGCAACAGTTCACACTCGCGTAGTTACTCTAGCAACAGTTCACACTCACGTAGTTACTCTAGCAACAGTTCACACTCACGTAGTTACTCTAGCAACAGTTCACACTCACGTAGTTACTCTAGCAACAGTTCACACTCACGTAGTTACTCTAGCAACAGTTCACACTCACATAGTTACTCTAGCAACAGTTCACACTCACGTAGTTACTCTAGCAACAGTTCACACTCGCATAGTTACTCTAGCAACAGTTCACACTCACGTAGTTACTCTAGCAACAGTTCACACTCACGTAGTTACTCTAGCAACAGTTCACACTCACGTAGTTACTCTAGCAACAGTTCACACTCACGTAGTTACTCTAGCAACAGTTCACTCACGTAGTTACTCTAGCAACAGTTCACACTCACGTAGTTACTCTAGCAACAGTTCACACTCACGTAGTTACTCTAGCAACACTTCACACTCACGTAGTTACTCTAGCAACACTTCACACTCACGTAGTTACTCTAGCAACACTTCACACTCACGTAGTTACTCTAGCAACACTTCACACTCACGTAGTTACTCTAGCAACACTTCACACTCACGTAGTTACTCTAGCAACACTTCACACTCACGTAGTTACTCTAGCAACAGTTCACACTCACGTAGTTACTCTAGCAACAGTTCACACTCACGTAGTTACTCTAGCAACAGTTCACACTCACGTAGTTACTCTAGCAACAGTTCACACTCACGTAGTTACTCTAGCAACAGTTCACACTCACGTAGTTACTCTAGCAACACTTCACACTCACGTAGTTACTCTAGCAACAGTTCACACTCACGTAGTTACTCTAGCAACAGTTCACACTCACGTAGTTACTCTAGCAACACTTCACACTCACGTAGTTACTCTAGCAACAGTTCACACTCACGTAGTTACTCTAGCAACAGTTCACACTCACGTAGTTACTCTAGCAACAGTTCACACTCACGTAGTTACTCTAGCAACACTTCACACGGAATAACAGAAAATAACATCATAAGCATATAACTGATGGAGTACTATATGGTACTATACAGTCTGGTCATATTCCGGTTGATGTTAACATTAACTTACAGTTGGCTCCTGACATTGACCACAGGACAGCCAACAATTTTAGAAGCACAATTTATTGGTCTGCTTTGAGTAAAGATGTCATTTATGAATATGGTATACAGTCACATATATTTCTGAGAAATATTGAGATACCAACTGACATTTTATTACGTAAAGACTGCAACTGTACTAAGGTAAAGCACAGAGAAGCCTTAAACAAATACTACGGTGACATAATGTGTGCAGTAACGTCTGCTGGTCAGAATACAATAAATACGTGCAAAACATCCAAGGGTAAGAACCGCATCCACCCAGGTTGGAATGAATTTGCATCTGATCTGTATGATATGTATCAAGACATATATCCTTTGGAAAGACTCTGGTAGTCCTAGATAAGGTATGATTTTTGATATGAAAAACAAAGCAAAAGCTAGGTTTAAAGGTGCGATGAGATATTTACCAGAAAAAATTAGCATGTATGTACTGAGGAAAGAATCGCTTGCAAAACATTTTTGTGTAAAAATGACAAAGCATTTTGGAAAGAAATTAAGCTGATGAATACCCAGTAACAGTAATTTGTCTCTTTGTAATTTTATTGGTGGTGTGACAGGGTCACACAACATTGTGAATATGTGGAAATCTCACTTTGAGGATCTGTTTAATTGTTTAAATAATTACAAAGGCCTACCCTTGTGGTGAGAATTCTCATAATTTGGTATACCAGGGTAGTACTAAAAAAATGTAAGTAAGCAGGAAGAATATCATGTCAAACAATTTTTCCGTTATATAATCGTGTACGTCAAGGAGGAATTCTCTCTCCGTATCTTTTTTTGTGTTTACATGGATGATCTCAGTAAAAAACTTAATGTAAATGCTGGATGCATAATAGGTGCAGCACTAAATTAATCATTTGATGTACATGCTGATGATTTAGGGCTCTCGGCTCCCTCATCTATGGACTTATCTATGCTGTTGTCGTTATGTTCAAATTATGGTCTAGAACACGATATCAAATACAACAGTACCAAAAGTAATGTTGATATTTTGTTGTAAAAAGGTTCAAGGATATACACATCCCAAACTTTGTGCTAAATGATAAAATTGCCCAGAGTTAATAAATGTAAATATCTTGGAAGATGCTATCATTGAAGATCTCAGTGATGATTATAATATGGCTAGGCAGTATAAGTTAATTTATACTCAGGGTAATGCCTTGATTCGAAAATTCTATTGTGTACTGAAGATGTGAAATGTACTTTGTTCAAATCATACTGTACTTCATTAAATACTTGTCAATTATGATGTAATTATAAATCTGAATCAGTTAGAAAATTACGTGTAGTATATTATAATGTGTTGAGATTATTGTGCAATGAACCAAGGAGTTGTAGTGCTAGTTATATGTTTGTGTCACAGAGTTTACCCTCCTGCAAAATGATGATCTGGAAAAATGTGTAAGGTTTTATGAGGGGTATAGCAAAGTCGGGCAATACAATACTACACAGTATTATGGACACTGATGCATTATACACATCACCACTGGGTCATCACTGGAGAAATATGATATATACTTATAGTTTCCAGTCATTATAGTCTAGTCTTTTATAGGGATGTAATATTCCAGAATAAAGTTATTGAATTGAATATGTTACGGTTTGCCTACATCATGATCAAAATTTTGTGTGTGACATCAATCATGTTTTGCCAACCAAATATTTTATATATATTATTCCTACAAGGATGGCATATCTTTCCTGCATGCAGTTATCTCTTAAAGAAGTTTGTCCTATGTTTTTTTGCAAAGTCACACAGATTGAGCTAGAATTTCCACAAAATATTCACGATTTTGGCATTCACTTTTGATGGACATTTTGTCAAACAACACGTCACGGGAGGGACAGGTCAACTCAACATCAGTGTATTTTTAATTAACCTACCAATACACACTAATTTCCAACATCGGTTATTTCTAATTAAGTGCTATAAAAATAAAATTACGAACATGTGGCTGATGATTACAAAATAATTTATAAATAACTGTTCACGCAAATTATCCAATCCTGTACATTTAAAATAATAAAAAAGTTGAAAAAAGCGAACATACTTTCTGCTTCGTATCGCATTGCCAGGTGGTACCATGTGTCGACGCTTAGCACAGTGCTGCCCTCTACTGAGTGTTGGCCAACTTGACCACCGATTCGACTGTCGTTCACATACAGACATAGCTGACTGGAGAGCAGACAGACGATTGGCTGCTTGCCTGTGAGACCCGCTCCATTCAACTGAACCCACACGCCCACTGTGAAACTGTCAACACAGAGAACACTTCACTGAACCCACACGCCCACAGTGAAACTGTCAACACAGAGAACACTGCACTGAACCCACTCGCCCACAGTGAAACTGTCGACACAGAGAACACTGCACTGAACCCACACGCGAACAGTGAAACTGTCAACACAGAGAACACTGCACTGAATCCACACGCCCACAGTGAAACTGTGAACACAGAGAACACTGCACTGAACCCACATGCCCACAGTGAAACTGTCAGCACACAGAACGCTGCACTGAACCCATAAGCCTACAGTGAAACTGTCACCAGAGAGAACATTGCACTGAACCCACATGCCCACAGTGAAACTTTCAACACAGAGAACACTGCACTGAACCCACACACCCACAGTGAAGCTGTCAACACAGAGAACACTGCAATGAATCCACATGCGAACAGTGAAACTGTCAACACAGAGAACACTGCACTGAATCCACATGCCACAGTGAAACTGTCAACACAGAGAACACTGCACTGAGCCCACACGCCACAGTGAAATGGTCAACACAGATAACACTGCACTGAACCCACACGCCCACAGTGAAGCTGTCAACACAGAGAACACTGCACTGAACCCACATGCGAACAGTGAAACTGTCAACACAGAGAACACTGCACTGAATCCACATGCCACAGTGAAACTGTCAACACAGAGAACACTGCACTGAGCCCACACGCCACAGTGAAATGGTCAACACAGATAACACTGCACTGAACCCACACGCCCACAGTGAAGCTGTCAACACAGAGAACACTGCACTGAACCCACATGCGAACAGTGAAACTGTCAACACAGAGAACACTGCACTGAATCCACATGCCACAGTGAAACTGTCAACACAGAGAACACTGCACTGAGCCCACACGCCACAGTGAAATGGTCAACACAGAGAACACTGCACTGAACCCACACACCCACAGTGAAGCTGTCAACACAGAGAACACTGCACTGAACCCACATGCCCACAGTTAAACTGTCAACACAGAGAACACTGCACTGAACCCACATGCCCACAGTGAAATTGTCAACACAGAGAACACTGCACTGAACCCACATGCCCACAGTGAAACTGTCAACACAGAGAACACTGCACTACACCGACATGCCCACAGTGACACTGTGAACACAGAGAACACTGCACTGAACACATACACATACATACTTGTGTAAAGAGGCAGGAGGACAATGTTTGGCCTCTCTAGACAAGACTTACCTGCGTTTCACTTGCAGTGTTTCAACATCCGTCAGTTTCACATAATCTTGTGAACCGTCAAATGACAGAGCCTCATTTTCACGCACAATGCATCGTGCAACAAGGTTCGACCACGTCACCTTTGTCTGGTTGAAGACAAACACTCCGAGTCGACCCCCGGTGATGGTTGTATCATATAGGTCTCCAGAGTCCATCAGGGTGTGCGTGTTGTCTACTACGCGCAACCTTCAACACAATATCATAATATAATACAGCAACTGAGGTTATTCATCTTGTTTTATTGGTTAGCCTACATTGTACATTTAGTTGATATACCACAAGTAATTTCCAGTGTATAGGTAGTGATCAGAGAGGGTGCAAAGGTTTGTGAGCACATCTGTTTGTTTATCAAATTGGTGTAAGCTGATAAACATAGTTCTCAATGTTACGTAAGTATGGTATCAATTAACACCTACTATTGCTTACAAGGAAATTATTGAAAATTGTATTGATTTACAAATGGTTTTAAAGCCAATGTTCATGTAATTGAATGGTTTCACTTGGGAAAATCTTGTTTCTTGTATGTGGATTCATTTCTGAAAAAGAAGTGTGTGCTTCTATTTGAAGATATGTGGCACAAAGCACCGTTCATGTATTTAAACAAATAAAGATTTGTAGAAGAGAATTTCATTGGTGTTTCATTGGGATGTTTTTGATGTCATATTTGTTAGAATTAGCTTAATTAAACAATACAATTTCTCAATGTTTAATACCCAACAAATAATTGTTTTGCTTCAATGTTTTAAAATATTTTTTTAGAAAATATAACAACTGTGTATTTATTATAACAGTTATGAGAGAGATGGAGGAACTATTTCAGAGATAAGTTTCCAAACACAAGTTAAAAGAATTTCATTATAATCATGAAGTAATTTGTTACGGACTTCTGCCAGATGAATTTACAGATTTACCTGATGAGGCCGCGAGTTGGCCGCCAACTGAGGTGCCACCTATAGGCCGTCTTGTGCTGCCATCCCAGCATGCTCGGCTCATGCCACAGAAGCGTTGCCTGATTGGTCGTGTCTGTGCTGTGCCACAAAGCGTGGGCCAGATCCGTTCCAGGACCAGTCGCTGAATTAACCACCTCAACAGAATCAACCACACTTTATATAGATTTTAGATACAAATTGATAAAAGCATCGTTATTATCTATTGTCCTTTGAAGGTATGTAAATTGCAACAAGGTCTGCTCACCAGAGCATGTTTCCTGTACAGCCATATTTCTCGCATGATTCTATCAATGTTTCAACTCAGACAATTTTCAAATAAAAATGTTCAAATAATAGTCTAGTTTCTAATATGTCTATTTTTCTTCACCAGCCCATTGTCATACATTCATCTATTATAATACTATTGTCTGCTAAAAGCAAGGTCACAAGATGCCAACACATCATTTGATACAACACAGCATTACCGTCTACACATTTCTTGTTTGTTTCATTTATATTGTTACAAAATAAAATTTGATTTGGTTGCATTCCAAAACAGCAGCTTTGAGACAGGTTAATCTGCCACCTTTTGCTGTAACTCTCACACTACAACTATCTCTTTCTTAATCATTTCATTTGACGATGACCTTGTTTGACCTTGGATTCAAGCTTACTGCACCACATGGCAGCCCTACAACAGCTGGGACGAGGATATGTAGGGCTTTCGATACGATTGATCATAACATTTTATTAAATAAACTTAGTTGCTATGGTATAAGTGGAGTGGCCTTAAATCTCTTCAAAAGTTATTTATCAAATCGTTATCAGTATGTCGAATTTGACGGAGTTCAATCAAGTATGTTACCCATAACAACAGGGGTCCCTCAAGGTTCTATTCTAGGGCCTTTACTCTTTATAATATATATAAACGACCTTCCAAATGTTAGTAAACTATTTAACTTTATTATGTATGCTGATGATACTACCCTCTCAAGCACAATTCGACAATCAAATAACCATATTAAAAATACTCAAACTGAAAATAATATCAATAAAGAGTTGTCCAAAATAAGTGAATGGCTAAAAATTTATAAATTATCCTTAAATGTTAAAAAGTCAAAATATATGTTGTTCAAAACTGTAAATAAACGAGTATTGCCACTAACGATAAACATAGACAATGTTTTAATTGAAAGAGTGTATGCATTTAATTTTCTTGGCTTAACCATTGACGAACATCTAAATTGGTGTACTCAATAAATTAAAATATTTGTTGCCAATTAAAGTTAGAAAGATGTTATATAATTCCTTAATACTGCCATATATTAATTATGGAATAATGGTATGGGGACACAAATGTGGAAGAATTTTAAAACTTCAAAAGAAGGCAATACGTATGATAAGTTTAACAAAGTACAATGCGCACACAGAACCTATTTTTAAAACCCTAAAACTACTAAAAGTATCAGACATTCTACAAATTCAGGAACTTAAATTTTACTATAAATTCATACATAATAAACTCCCTGGGTACCTTCAATGCCTAACATTGCAACATAATTTTAATATTCACAATCATAATACACGTAGACAAAATTAAATACATATAACCAGAATAAATCACGAATTTGCAAAAAAATGCATCCGAAATAACAGACCTCGCACAGTAAACAATACCGCAACAATACTGAAAAGTAAGATCTACACTCACAGTCTACAGGGATTCGTGGCTTATGCCAAAATGTATTATATACAATCATATAAAGATTATTGTGATATAACAAACTGTCGCATTTGCCAAAATAATGGCGTGTAAGTGTACTTTTAGTAGATGCATATTTGTAATTACAAGTAATAACATAATATTGATGGATGCTATTATTTTCTTTTTTGTTTTGTTTATTGAATTTTGAGTAATGATTAATTTATTGTCAATTAAGGGAGTGTTTAAATAAGTGTTGTAGAAAATATTGTATTATATTTTGGGTGGCCCCTGCGTGAGCGACCAAAATTGGTCTTAGCAGGGGCCTCCCGTCCCTTTGCGCAGCTGACACCACTTTTTAATTCACACTAATGTATTGTCTTGAATAGTTTACTTTGTGATTGTTTTTCTGTTGTAGTGAAAATAATGTTGCAACGTATTGTTTGAAAATTATTTATGCATATTTATTATTGTTCAATATTGTGTCACTGGGACAAATAAACATTTCCTTCCTTCCTTCCTTCCTTTCAAATGATATAATACTTGGGTTGTATATTGGGGGCGGCCATTTAAACTCCTAAAATAAAGCACTTTTGAGGATTTGCTACTCGCCTGCACTAGCATCCATCAATTCAGTCTTAAAACTTGTCGGCTACCGTTCCTGCCTCTGATCCAAACACACATAGGCACTGACCCAGCCAGCGACAGACAAGACAAAACCCACCTTCATCTGCACTCCCTTGATGCCGGCTCGGTAGTTTGCATCGTAGTTGTGATTCTCATGCCTCCACAAGACAGCATAGAATTTCTTGTTCGTCTGGTAGCCAAAGATGAAGCCAATGTAGTCATTGCCCTGGTCGCTGTTCACAAACCACGTGCCTGAGAAGTCCACGGATCCATACGCAGTCGGTCCTGAAGAGGAAACAATGTTTCATGCTGGTCACTTTATAGCTAACAGTGAGAAAGTATTGCTAATATACAACATTTTGACACAGGGAAATTAGATGCTGTTAAATCAGCCAACAAAACAATGGAAGTGCAGTGGAACGACTGTTAAGGTCACCTTTCCGTTAGGGTAACCTTACTTTTAGGGTAACCTTATTGTTAGGGTCACCTTACTGTCAGGGTCACCTTACTGTTAGGGTGACCTTACTTTTAGGGTGACCATACTGTTAGGGTGACCTTACTGTTAGGGTGACCTTACTGTTAGGGTGACCTAACTGTTAGGATCATCTTACTGTTAGGGTGACCTTACTGTTAGGGTGACCTTACTGTTAGGGTGACCTTACTGTTAGGGTCACCTAACTGTTAGGGTCACCTTACTGTTAGGGTCAACTAACGGTTAGGATCTCCTTACTGTTAGGGTCACCTTACTGTTAGGGTCACTTTACTGTTAGGGTCACCTTACTGTTACGGTCACCTTACTTTTAGGGTGACCTTATTGTTAGGATGACCTTACTGTTAGGGTGACCTTATTGTTAGGGTGACCTTACTGTTAGGGTCACCTTACCGTTAGGGTCAACTTACTGTTAGGGTCAACTTACAGTTAGGGTGACCTTACTGTTACGGTCACCTTACTTTTAGGGTAACCTTATTGTTAGGGTGACCTTACTGTTAGGGTGACCTTACTGTTAGGGTGACCTAAATGTTAGGATCACCTTACTGTTAGGGTCACCTTACTGTTAGTGTCACCTTACTGTTAGGGTCACCTTACTGTTAGGGTCACCTTACTGTTAGGGTCAACTTACAGTTAGGGTGACCTTACTGTTAGGGTGACCTTACTGTTAGGGTGACCTTACTGTTAGGGTAATCTTACTGTTAGGGTCACCTAACTGTTAGGGTGACCTTACTGTTAGGGTGACCTAACTGTTAGGATCACCTTACTGTTAGGGTCAAAGCTCAACTGTAATGTCTGAGGGTGACCTTAAATGTGAGGTATCTGTTATCAAGGTAACCATAAAGCAAAGCTCAACTGTACTGTCTGAGGGTGACCTTAAATGTGAGGTATCTGTTATCAAGGTAACCGTAAAGCAAAGCTCAACTGTACTGTCTGAGGGTGACCTTAAATGTGAGGTATCTGTTATCAAGGTAACCGTAAAGCAAAGCTCAACTGTACTGTCTGAGGGTGACCTTAAATGTGAGGTATCTGTTATTAAGGTAACCGTAAAGCAAAGCTCAACTGTACTGTCTGAGGGTGACCTTAAATGTGAGGTATCTGTTATCAAGGTAACCATAAAGCAAAGCTCAACTGTACTGTCTGAGGGTGACCTTAACTGTGAGGTATCTGTTATTAAGGTAACCATAAAGCAAAGCTCAACTGTACTGTCTGAGGGTGACCTTAAATGTGAGGTATCTGTTATCAAGATAACCATAAAGCAAAGCTCAACTGTACTGTCTGAGGGTGACCTTAAATGTGAGGTATCTGTTATCAAGGAAACCATAAAGCAAAGCTCAACTGTACTGTCTGAGGGTGAACTTAAATGTGAGGTATCTGTTATCAAGGTAACCATAAAGCAAAGCTCAACTGTACTGTCTGAGGGTGACCTTAACTGTGAGGTATCTGTTATCAAGGTAACCATAAAGCAAAGCTCAACTGTACTGTCTGAGGGTGACCTTAAATGTGAGGTATCTGTTATCAAGGTAACCGTAAAGCAAAGCTCAACTGTACTGTCTGAGGGTGACCTTAAATGTGAGGTATCTGTTATCAAGGTAACCATAAAGCAAAGCTCAACTGTACTGTCTGAGGGTGACCTTAAATGTGAGGTATCTGTTATCAAGGTAACCATAAAGCAAAGCTCAACTGTACTGTCTGAGGGTGACCTTAAATGTGAGGTATCTGTTATCAAGGTAACCGTAAAGCAAAGCTCAACTGTACTGTCTGAGGGTGACCTTAAATGTGAGGTATCTGTTATCAAGGTAACCATAAAGCAAAGCTCAACTGTACTGTCTGAGGGTGACCTTAATTGTGAGGTATCTGTTATCAAGGTAACTGTAAAGCAAAGCTCAACTGTACTGTCTGAAGGTGACCTTAACTGTGAGGTATCTGTTATCAAGGTAACCGTAAAGCAAAGCTCAACTGTACTGTCTGAGGGTGACCTTAATTGTGAGGTATCTGTTATCAAGGTAACCGTAAAGCAAAGCTCACCTGTACTGTCTGAGGGTGACCTTAACTGTGAGGTATCTGTTATCAAGGTAACCGTAAAGCAAAGCTCAACTGTACTGTCTGAGGGTGACCTTAATTGTGAGGTATCTGTTATCAAGGTAACCGTAAAGCAAAGCTCAACTGTACTGTCTAAGGGTGACCTTAACTGTGAGGTATCTGTTATCAAGGTAACCGTAAAGCAAAGCTCAACTGTACTGTCTGAGGGTGACCTTAATTGTGAGGTATCTGTTATCAAGGTAACCATAAAGCAAAGCTCAACTGTACTGGAAACATTGAAACAACAGAGTAACTAATCAGAGGGATTGATACACACAAGAACCAATCAATCAGGCCGATATAAAACAAATGGCTTAATAAAATAGCATGGACAGGACTGACAAGCAGCCACTAATTAATCGACAATGGGCAAAGTATTTTGAACGTGAAATGTAACTGATATGAAACTAGTCCTGGGCTGGTACATACAGTTGGACACTCAGACAATAATGTATTATACCTAGTTATACCTTGTAAATATACATACAGAAACCATTTAATTAGGAATCTAGGTATAAGCATTTTATGTTCAGAAAAAAGTACAACCATAAATATTAAAAACTGAATACTCATCGACATATGACTTGTGTCTGAATGCGGTCACAACAATCTGACCAATCAGATCAACTAATACACAAACTGACCAAAAAGATGGTTCAACAGACCCAATTGAAATCATTAACACATAACAAGCAATCCAATGAGAGCTGTGGATACCTATGAGCATGGCAGGACGGTCTATGTCAGCCACCTGTCTCATCTCAGCCCCATTGTGAGACAAACGCCAGTGCGACTGGTTCACCCCAGGTAAGAGGTCCACCACTGTGTACTTGCGGAAATCTGTGCCCTTGATTTTGGGGTTCCTGGGGCAGTGGTCATCCTTGTCTAACACCCCGTCACCGTCAGTGTCCCCCTCACAGACGTCACCAATCTTGTTACCTGCCATCAAACAACTCATTATCATTTCAGTTACTTCCTTGGTGTACAGGTAATCGACTAACTGAGAACAAAGACTATATAAAGTGAAGTGGAGAACTTTACAGAGCACAATAATGCAGTGAGCTTCGGACTCTAGACTGAGAAAACCCCGGTTCGAATCCTGTGCTACGGTGTTGAACCTTGGGCAAGTTTGTTCACTCTATGTTGCTTCAGTTCACTCAGCTGTATGAATGAGTACCTGGATTTAGACAGTGGTGGTTATTTGTGTACAAATAGTCTCCGCACATTAATTGCAGCATGGCTGGATGCTTCCCAGAGAAGTCGAGATGATGTTCGATTGAACAGGTCTGCCAGGGTGTAAAGTGCTTTGAGGACTGGATACTGCACTATATAAGAATTTACCTATATTTACCATATATTTTTAAGATCCATACATATTTAAAGAGCAGCTCAGAGGATAGTGAGGTGTCAATGTGACATATATATTTTTATACATCAGTCAGACCATTATTGACGTACCATTGGTGTCCGCTTGGTCAGTGTTACTGACGTAGGGACAATTGTCAACATTGTTGTCAACACCATCTCCGTCTATGTCACTGTCACACAGGTCACCTGTAAACACACGCAAACATGTACTCCAGTATGCATGCACGCATGCACAATAACTGATTAGCTGAAAAGACAGCCAGTATTAGCCTGTATTCTTGTTCATCTGCTACACTGACACTGTTCAAGAAAGAAGAGTGATAATATAATTGGACAACCAATAATATAATCAGATGAAACAAAACAGAACCTAGTTGTTCCTATTCAGTAGAGTTTTTGAAGTGGTATGAAGCTAGAGTGAATCTGGCATGGCATGTGTGCAACTGGGACTAGTTATTATATCACTTCGACAGACACCATTGTTCTATGAGTCAACAACTAAATATTTTCTATCACTGAAGTTAATATTTATAATATAAGAAATTAAATTTTTTGGATGATCATACAACTGCAATAGCCTTTGAATGTGCACATCTGTGGCTTGTCTTACCGAATGCGTCGCCATCAATGTTCGATTGACTTGGGTTGGAGATTGTCTCACAGTTGTCAAAGGCATCCAGAATGCTGTCTCCATCCCTGGCAACAAGACATACACCTGTCTCACATATATAAGTGTCACATGATGGTGACACTTGATGGGTGACAGATGACAGAAACAGTGAAATGTGATTGTGACACAAGACAGGTGACCAATGAGAGAGACAGGTATCACATGACACTTGGTGGGTGACAAATGACAGGCACTTGACAGATGACAGATACTTGATAGATGACAGTTAATAGACACTTCATGGATGACAGAGACATTTGATGGGTGACAGACGACAGACAGTTAACTGATGACAGACACTTGATGGCTTGATGGGTGACAGATGAAAGAGCCACTTAATGGGTGACAGATGACCGACAATTGATAGATGACAGATGACAAATATTTGATGGGTTACAGATGACAGCCACTTGACAGACACTTGATGGGTGACAGGTGACAGACACTTGATGGGTGACATATGATAGAGATACTTGATGAGTGACAGTTGACTGAGCTAGTCAACATGTGACATCACTGACACTCACTTGTCTTTGTTTGTATTCAGGTCACAGTCATCTCCGACGCCGTTCTGGTCCGTGTCACTCTGACCGGTATTGGCTTTGGTTGGACAATTGTCACATGCGTCACCGACACTGTCACTGTCACTGTCCTCTTGGCCAGCATTGGCCACCAGGGGACAGTTGTCGGAACCATCGGCAACGCCTGGAAGATTTCACAATACTGTAAAACACATCAAAACTACAACCTTTTTTTAAGTTTTACTTTATAATTATTACAAATTAATAAACTGTGAACTTTTTTGATGTATTTTTTGTTAAAATTATAAAAAAATTATTTTTATCATTTGACTGGGTCACTAATGAAAGAGCAAATATGTCTGATGTTATAATACATATATTATATATATAAAACTATGTGTGTGTCCATGCATGTGTCTGTGCATGCGGGTGTGTGTTCATGCATGTGTCTGTGCATGCGGGTGTGTGTCCATGCGGGTGTGTGTTCATGCATGTGTCTGTGCATGCGGGTGTGTGTTCATGCATGTGTCTGTGCAAGCGGGTGTGAGTTCATGCATGTGTCTGTGCATGCGGGTGTGTGTTCATGCATGTGTCTGTGCATGCGGGTGTGTGTCCATGCATGTGTCTGTGCATGCGGGTGTGTGTTCATGCATGCAGGTATGTGTTCATGCATGTGTCTGTGCATGCGGGTGTGTTCATGCATGTGTCTGTGCATGCGGGTGTGTGTCCATGCATGTGTCTGTGCATGCGGGTGTGTGTTCATGCATGTGTCTGTGCATGCGGGTGTGTGTCCATGCATGTGTCTGTGCATGCGGGTGTGTGTTCATGCATGTGTCTGTGCATGCGGGTGTGTGTTCATGCATGTGTTTGTGCATGCGGGTGTGTGTTCATGCATGTGTCTGTGCATGCGGGTGTGGACTAAACATAATCCAGTTTTCCTTCCTTTTGTGGAAAGGCTTCACCAATATTATTTTAATACTTGGTTTGATGGTTTTTGTCAAACGGAAATAAAAGTTTAGCATAAACGAGCCAACATATTGTAACGAATACTTGGCATGCGATTCTTTGCCGAAAGAACAAAACGTATGTAAAATATAATTGCAGAGGCAGTTTTAACTGACACGTGACATTGTGACCATGTCAACTCACCGTCATTGTCATCATCGTTATCGCAGGCATCACCAAGTTTGTCTCCGTCAGTGTCCACCTGGTCTGGGTTGGCAATGGAAATGCAATTGTCACATTTGTCACCAACTCCATCACCGTCGGTGTCTAGCTGGTCGTAGTTGGAAGTGAGTGGACAGTTGTCCTGGCAACGTGAAACACATTTTGATGACACGACCAGACAATAACGCACATCTTTGTGATAGTAAACTTTCAATTCAAGAACTTGTTGTCCATTTCAAGGGAATTGCGCCGTTCATTTGTATTGTTTGTCTTTATTGTAAAATCCTGTTCTAGAGAATAAACTGCATGCATTCTAACCTACTCAATGCCCATATATGTCTTAATGAAGGAGAAACAACTTCTTCATTCAAAAGTTCAATGTTTGCTACAATCTCCAGGCCCTGACTCACTCAGGCTCTGACTCAGGCTCTGACTCAGACTCTCACTCTGCTCTCACTCAGACTCTCATTCAGGCTCCTCATAAAATTTCCAATTTAAATATAATTTCTAAAAAAAACTAGTCCTTTATTTACCAAATGTCCAATGTATTACATCTACAAGAGGAGGTCCAATATATTACATCTACAAGAGGAGGTCCAATGCATTATATCTACAAGAGGAGATCCAATGTATTATATCTACAAGAGGAGATCCAATTAATTACATCTACAAGAGGAGGTCCAATGTATTACATCTACAAGAGGAGGTCCAATGCATTATATCTACAAGAGGAGATCCAATTAATTACATCTACAAGAGGAGGTCCAATGTATTACATCTACAAGAGGAGGTCCAATGTATTACATCTACAAGAGGAGGTCCAATGTATTACATTTCCACAAGAGGAGGTCCAATATATTACATCTACAAGAGGAGGTCCAATATATTACATCTACAAGAGGAGATCCAATGTATTATATCTACAAGAGGAGGTCCAATGTATTACATCTACAAGAGGAGATCCAATGTATTATATCTACAAGATGAGGTCCAATGTATTATATCTACAAGAGGAGATCCAATGTATTATATCTACAAGAGGAGGTCCAATGTATTACATCTACAAGAGGAGGTGTAATGTATTATATCTACAAGAGGAGATCCAATGTATTATATCTACAAGATGAGGTCCAATGTATTATATCTACAAGAGGAGATCCAATGTATTATATCTACAAGAGGAGGTCCAACGTATTACATCTACAAGAGGAGGTCCAATGTATTACATCTACAAGAGGAGGTCCAATGTATTACATCTACAAGAGGAGGTCCAATATATTATATCTACAAGAGGAGGTCCAATGTATTATATCTACAAGAGGAGGTCCAATGTATTACATCTACAAGAGGAGGTCCAATATATTACATCTACAAGAGGAGGTCCAATATATTACATCTACAAGAGGAGGTCCAATGTATTATATCTACAAGAGGAGATCCAATGTATTATATCTACAAGAGGAGATCCAATGTATTATATCTACAAGATGAGGTCCAATGTATTATATCTACAAGAGGAGATCCAATGTATTATATCTACAAGAGGAGGTCCAATGTATTACATCTACAAGAGGAGGTGTAATGCATTATATCTACAAGAGGAGATCCAATGTATTATATCTACAAGAAGAGGTCCAATATATTATATATACAAGAGGAGGTCCAATGCATTATATCTACAAGAGGAGATCCAATGTATTATATCTACAAGAGGAGATCCAATGAATTACATCTACAAGAGGAGGTCCAATGTATTACATCTACAAGAGGAGGTCCAATGTATTACATCTACAAGAGGAGGTCCAATATATTACATCTACAAGAGGAGGTCCAATGTATTATATCTACAAGAGGAGATCCAATGTATTATATCTACAAGAGGAGATCCAATGTATTACATCTACAAGAGGAGGTCCAATGTATTACATCTACAAGAGGAGGTCCAATATATTATATATACAAGAGGAGGTCCAATGCATTATATCTACAAGAGGAGATCCAATGTATTATATCTACAAGAGGAGATCCAATGAATTACATCTACAAGAGGAGGTCCAATGTATTACATCTACAAGAGGAGGTCCAATGTATTACATCTACAAGAGGAGGTCCAATATATTACATCTACAAGAGGAGGTCCAATGTATTATATCTACAAGAGGAGATCCAATGTATTATATCTACAAGAGGAGATCCAATGTATTACATCTACAAGAGGAGGTCCAATGTATTACATCTACAAGAGGAGGTCCAATATATTACATCTACAAGAGGAGGTCCAATGTATTATATCTACAAGAGGAGATCCCATGTATTATATCTACAAGAGGAGATCCAATGTATTATATCTACAAGAGGAGATCCCATGTATTATATCTACAAGAGGAGATCCAATGTATTATATCTACAAGATGAGGTCCAATGTATTATATCTACAAGAGGAGATCCAATGTATTATATCTACAAGAGGAGGTCCAATGTATTACATCTACAAGAGGAGGTCCAATGTATTATATCTACAAGAGGAGGTCCAATGTATTACATCTACAAGAGGAGGTGTAATACATTATATCTACAAGAGGAGATCCAATGTATTATATCTACAAGAAGAGATCCAATGAATTACATCTACAAGAGGAGGTCCAATGTATTACATCTACAAGAGGAGGTCCAATATATTACATCTACAAGAGGAGGTCCAATGTATTACATCTACAAGAGGAGATCCAATGTATTATATCTACAAGAGGAGATCCAATGTATTACATCTACAAGAGGAGGTCCAATGTATTACATCTACAAGAGGAGGTCCAATATATTATATATACAAGAGGAGGTCCAATGCATTATATCTACAAGAGGAGATCCAATGTATTATATCTACAAGAGGAGATCCAATGAATTACATCCACAAGAGGAGGTCCAATGTATTACATCTACAAGAGGAGGTCCAATGTATTACATCTACAAGAGGAGGTCCAATGTATTACATCTACAAGAGGAGGTCCAATATATTACATCTACAAGAGGAGGTCCAATGTATTACATCTACAAGAGGAGGTCCAATATATTACATCTACAAGAGGAGGTCCAATGTATTATATCTACAAGAGGAGATCCAATGTATTATATCTACAAGAGGAGATCCAATGTATTACATCCAATGTATTACATCTACAAGAGGAGGTCCAATGTATTACATCTACAAGAGGAGGTCCAATGTATTACATCTACAAGAGGAGGTCCAATGTATTACATCTACAAGAGGAGATCCAATATATTATATCTACAAGAGGAGATCCAATGTATTATATCTACAAGAGGAGATCCAATGTATTATATCTACAAGAGGAGATCCAATGTATTATATCTACAAGATGAGGTCCAATGTATTATATCTACAAGAGGAGATCCAATGTATTATATCTACAAGAGGAGGTCCAATGTATTATATCTACAAGAGGAGGTCCAATGTATTATATCTACAAGAGGAGGTCCAATGTATTATATCTACAAGAGGAGGTCCAATGTATTATATCTGCAAGAGGAGATCCAATGTATTATATCTACAAGAGGAGGTCCAATGTATTATATCTACAAGAGGAGATCCAATGTATTATATCTACAAGAGGAGATCCAATGTATTATATCTACAAGAGGAGATCCAATGTATTATATCTACAAAAGGAGATCCAATGTATTATATCTACAAGAGGAGGTCCAATGTATTACATCCAATGTATTATATCTACAAGAGGAGGTCCAATATATTATATATACAAGAGGAGGTCCAATGCATTATATCTACAAGAGGAGATCCAATGTATTATATCTACAAGAGGAGATCCAATGAATTACATCTACAAGAGGAGGTCCAATGTATTACATCTACAAGAGGAGGTCCAATGTATTACATCTACAAGAGGAGGTCCAATATATTATATCTACAAGAGGAGGTCCAATGTATTATATCTACAAGAGGAGATCCAATGTATTATATCTACAAGAGGAGGTCCAATGTATTACATCTACAAGAGGAGGTCCAATGTATTACATCTACAAGAGGAGGTCCAATATATTACATCTACAAGAGGAGGTCCAATATATTACATCTACAAGAGGAGGTCCAATGTATTATATCTAAAAGAGGAGATCCAATGTATTATATCTACGAGATGAGGTCCAATGTATTGTATCTACAAGAGGAGGTCCAATGTATTATATCTACAAGAGGAGATCCAATGTATTATATCTACAAGAGGAGGTCCAATGTATTATATCTGCAAGAGGAGATCCATTGTATTATATCTACAAGAGGAGATCCAATGTATTATATCTACAAGATGAGGTCCAATGTATTATATCTACAAGAGGAGGTCCAATGTATTACATCTACAAGAGGAGGTCCAATGTATTACATCTACAAGAGGAGGTCCAATGTATTATATCTACAAGAGGAGGTCTAATGTATTACATCTACAAGAGGAGATCCAATATATTATATCTACAAGAGGAGGTCCAATGTATTATATCTACAAGAGGAGATCCAATGTATTATATCTACAAGAGGAGGTCCAATGTATTATATCTACAAGAGGAGGTCCAATGTATTATATCTACAAGAGGAGGTCCAATGTATTATATCTACGAAAGGAGATCCAATGTGTTATATCTACAAGAGGAGGTCCAATGTATTATATCTACAAGAGGAGGTCCAATGTATTATATCTACAACAGGAGGTCCAATGTATTATATCTACAAGAGGAGGTCCAATGTATTATATCTACAAAAGGAGATCCAATGTATTATATCTACAAGAGGAGGTCCAATGTATTATATCTACAACAGGAGGTCCAATGTATTATATCTACAAAAGGAGATCCAATGTATTATATCTACAAAAGGAGATCCAATGTATTATATCTACAAGAGGAGGTCACAGATGACACAATAATAACCAATGATGGTAGCCAGATCATTTTAGAAATGCTTATGGAGCAATTTTGTGGAACATCCCCTGGAAAGTGAATTCATATATTTCAATTTATTCAAACATTAACTTGTAATATATTAACTTGTGCAATCAAGTAGTTCAGCGAAATATGGATAAATGCTTTTGATAAAAATTAAATGTTAACATTATCTTATTATTGTTTATTTATGAGCAAACATTAAAACTCATTATTAGAAAAAGTTTTACGACACAGGTGACAGTACCATGTCATCATAGATGCCGTCATTGTCATTGTCGTTGTCACAAAAGTCACCAATGAAGTCACGGTCGTTGTCCTCCTGGCCACTGTTGGATATATCAGGACAATTGTCCTGAAACAAACAAACAAGACTCAGTACTCAATGTTGTGCTCACAAATTTAGTAGCCACCATATTTATATATCAAACTATCTGAAAACATGTTTACATACATATTTAAGAGAAAAATTAATTATACATATAGCAGATGTTTGAAGTCACTGTAAAGTTTTTTATTATTTGAGTACCGGAGTAAATGTCTTTTTTTGCAATATTAAGTAAAATAACTTTATATCGAGAAATGACACATGACAGTATTTTCTAACTGCTCAATTGACGGATCTAGTAATTGATGTCACAATAAAAGTGCTTATCATGTGTGCATTACATTACTAGTGTGGCATGACATCAGCTAGATCAATCACTCCCTCATACAGTTACATTACTAGTGTGGCATGACATCAGCTAGATCAATCACTCCCTCATACAGTTACATTACTAGTGTGGCATGACATCAGCTAGATCAATCACTCCCTCATACAGTTACATTACTAGTGTGGCATGACATCAGCTAGATCAATCACTCCCTTATACAGTTACATTACTAGTGTGGCATGACATCAGCTAGATCAATCAGTCCCTCATACAGTTACATTACTAGTGTGGTATGACATCAGCTAGATCAATCACTCCCTCATACAGTTACATTACTAGTGTGGTATGACATCAGCTAGATCAATCACTCCCTCATACAGTTACATTACTAGTGTGGCATGACATCAGCCAGATCAATCACTCCCTCATACAGTTACATTACTAGTGTGGTATGACATCAGCCAGATCAATCACTCCCTCATACAGTTACATTACTAGTGTGGATTGACATCAGCTAGATCAACCACTCCCTCATACAGTTACATTACTAGTGTGGTATGACATCAGCTAGATCAATCACTCCCTCATACAGTTACATTACTAGTGTGGATTGACATCAGCTAGATCAATCAGTCCCATCATACAATCACTCCCTCATACAGTTACATTACTAGTGTGGATTGACATCAGCTAGATCAATCACTCCCTCATACAGTTACATTACTAGTGTGGATTGACATCAGCTAGATCAATCACTCCCTCATACAGTTACATTACTAGTGTGGCATGACATCAGCTAGATCAATCACTCCCTCATACAGTTACATTACTAGTGTGGCATGACATCAGCCAGATCAATCACTCCCTCATACAGTTACATTACTAGTGTGGTATGACATCAGCTAGATCAATCACTCCCTCATACAGTTACATTACTAGTGTGGCATGACATCAGCCAGATCAATCACTCCCTCATACAGTTACATTACTAGTGTGGTATGACATCAGCTAGATCAATCACTCCCTCATACAGTTACATTACTAGTGTGGTATGACATCAGCTAGATCAATCACTCCCTCATACAGTTACATTACTAGTGTGGCATGACATCAGCTAGATCAATCACTCCCTCATACAGTTACATTACTAGTGTGGTATGACATCAGCTAGATCAATCACTCCCTCATACAGTTACATTACTAGTGTGGTATGACATCAGCTAGATCAATCACTCCCTCATACAGTTACATTACTAGTGTGGATGACATCAGCTAGATCAATCACTCCCTCATACAGTTACATTACTAGTGTGGCATGACATCAGCCAGATCAATCACTCCCTCATACAGTTACATTACTAGTGTGGCATGACATCAGCTAGATCAATCACTCCCTCATACAGTTACATTACTAGTGTGGTATGACATCAGCTAGATCAATCACTCCCTCATACAGTTACATTACTAGTGTGGCATGACATCAGCTAGATCAATCACTCCCTCATACAGTTACATTACTAGTGTGGATTGACATCAGCTAGATCAATCACTCCCTCATACAGTTACATTACTAGTGTGGCATGACATCAGCCAGATCAATCACTCCCTCATACAGTTACATTACTAGTGTGGTGTGACATCAGCTAGATCAATCACTCCCTCATACAGTTACATTACTAGTGTGGTATGACATCAGCTAGATCAATCACTCCCTCATACAGTTACATTACTAGTGTGGTATGACATCAGCTAGATCAATCACTCCCTCATACAGTTACATTACTAGTGTGGCATGACATCAGCCAGATCAATCACTCCCTCATACAGTTACATTACTAGTGTGGTATGACATCAGCCAGATCAATCACTCCCTCATAGTTACATTACTAGTGTGGTATGACATCAGCTAGATCAATCACTCCCTCATACAGTTACATTACTAGTGTGGCATGACATCAGCCAGATCAATCACTCCCTCATACAGTTACATTACTAGTATGGTATGACATCAGCTAGATCAATCACTCCCTCATACAGTTACATTACTAGTGTGGTATGACATCAGCTAGATCAATCACTCCCTCATACAGTTACATTACTAGTGTGGCATGACATCAGCCAGATCAATCACTCCCTCATACAGTTACATTACTAGTGTGGTATGACATCAGCTAGATCAATCACTCCCTCATACAGTTACATTACTAGTGTGGTATGACATCAGCTAGATCAATCACTCCCTCATACAGTAACATTACTAGTGTGGTATGGCATCAGCTAGATCAATCACTCCCTCATACAGTTACATTACTAGTGTGGCATGACATCAGCTAGATCAATCACTCCCTCATACAGTTACATTACTAGTGTGGCATGACATCAGCCAGATCAATCACTCCCTCATACAGTTACATTACTAGTGTGGTATGACATCAGCTAGATCAATCACTCCCTCATACAGTTACATTACTAGTGTGGCATGACATCAGCTAGATCAATCACTCCCTCATACAGTTACATTACTAGTGTGGCATGACATCAGTTAGATCAATCACTCCCTCATGCAGTTACATTACTAGTGTGGTATGACATCAGCTAGATCAATCACTCCCTCATACAGTTACATTACTAGTGTGGCATGACATCAGTTAGATCAATCACTCCCTCATACAGTTACATTACTAGTGTAGTATGACATCAGCTAGATCAATCACTCCCTCATACAGTAACATTACTAGTGTGGTATGGCATCAGCTAGATCAATCGTTCCCCCATACAGTTCTCACTCATACAATGTTTCCATCTGCTTTTATTGTGAAGATAAAAATAAAAAACATGTGGTGCCAGAATTTCAACAAGATATACATTGGAACATTCGACAGATTCATGTGCATGGCAGTGCTCTGTAAACTAGCCAGACCTGGATGGTAGGCAACAGATCATGAGGTGGATACATCAAGTAGGCTCAATGTCACTTGTCACACTTAATAAGGATCGAAAATTGAGGATATACATTTTTTAGCCAGGATCACTGGACAAGTTAAGATAGTGTTGTACTAACCTGGATACAGTTAACTCCGGAACAGAAGATGTTCTCGTTGGGTGATCCGTCTAAGTCTGAGTCCTTGCCACAAACCTTGCCGTCTCCAGCATAACCATCTTTACACTGCACACAAACACATACTTCTTTAATAGCCATCTATATACTGCATAAAAATACAAACACATACTTCTTTAATAGCCATCTATATACTGCACACAAATACAAACACATACTTCTTTTATAGCCATCTATATACTGCATACAAGTACAAACACATATTTCTTTAATAGCCATCTATATACTGCACACAAATACAAACACATACTTCTTTTATAGCCATCTATATACTGCATACAAATACAAACATATACTTCTTTTATAGCCATCTATATACTGCACACAACTACAAACACATACTTCTTTCATAGCCATCTATATACTGCATACAAATATACTTCTTTCATAGCCATATATATACTGCACACAAATACAAACACATACTTTTTTCATAGCCATCTATATACTGCATACAAAAACAAACATATACTTCTTTCATAGCCATCTATATACTGCATACAAATACAAACACATACTTTTTTCATAGCCATCTATATACTGCATACAAATACAAACATATACTTCTTTCATAGCCATCTATATACTGCATACAAATACAAACACATACTTTTTTCATAGCCATCTATATACTGCACACAAATACAAACACATACTTCTTTCATAGCCATCTATATACAAATACAAACATACTTCTTTCATAGCCAGCTACATTCTGCATACAAATACAAACACATACTTCTTTCATAGCCATCTATATACAAATATACTTCTTTCATAGCCATCTATATTCTGCATACAAATACAAACACATACTTCTTTCATAGCCATCTATATACAAATACAAACATACTTCTTTCATAGCCAGCTACATTCTGCATACAAATACAAACATAATAAAATTATACTTCTTTCATAGCCATCTATACACTGCACACAAATATGAACATGTACTTTGTTTGTTGTTCTGTGCTGTTCTGGATGTTCAACAAACAAGGTATATCTGAAGCTTTTCCTTCCAAAGTGTTCAAACACACACGATTTCTTTCCTCTTGCTGAAAGTTGTCACGCAATAAAATATAATATACACACCACACACGCACGCACGTACACACACACACCACACACGCACACATGCACACACACAATACAATGTCACACACAATGAAATGTCACACACAATGAAATGTCATACTTGATACAATGTCACAACATTAAACGATTGTCAAACTCTCCATCAACCTGTCGAGCTCACTGAGTTACCTCGCAGCGGAAGAGACCCGGCCCAGCGTAGATGCAGTGTGCATTCATGTCACAAGTGTGACGGCCGTTAAGACACAAGTTGTCACTGTAGCAACCATAGAAGGCATCGCCAAGGTAACCTTTGTCACAGAAGCCGCAGTAGAAGCTGCCCTGTTGACAGAGTCCCAAGGTATTGTAAAATTATCTCCATGGAAGACAAACACTTAACAAAAATGTAAACACTTTTGAAATACACATGAATCCATTCCGGAATATCAACATAGAAAAGGCTTTAGTTTCAAATTTTGAGTTAAGCTAAAATTTTGTAATAGCTACTATATGTTTCATTTGCATTCATAATGAGACGTTCGTCATTGAAGACTGATATGAATCCCAAAAAGGAAGAACTTATTTAAGCAAACATCTTGCGTTTAACATTACAGTGATTAATAATGTAGTTTTTACCATCCCACGGAAAAGAAAGGCTGCACTGACCACAGTGTTGTAACACTTTGAGTGGACGTCACAGCCACCGTTGTTGAGAGCGCACTCGTCAATGTCAGCACACGTCTGTAGCTGGATGGTGCTGTATGTCTGGCCACAGAACACATAGATGCGACGGGTCGAGTTGATGGAGATCGCATCCTCAAAGCTGCCTCCGTAGCCGGGTGGACAGCCACGACACTGGTAGCCAGGAACCGTGTTCACACACGACGAGTTCCAGCACGGGTTGTACTCCTGACACTGTCAAGTACAGACAGTTGAAGACATAAATGTACACAGTGGATGTAGTTCCAGCAAGGGTTGTACTCCTGACACTGTCAAGTATAGACAGTTGAAGACATAAATTTACACAGTGGATGTAGTTCCAGCAAGGGTTGTACTCCTGACACTGTCAAGTACAGACAGTTGAAGACATAAATTTACACAGTGGATGTAGTTCCAGCAAGGGTTGTACTCCTGACACTGTCAAGTACAGACAGTTGAAGACATAAATTTACACAGTGGATGTAGTTCCAGCACGGGTTGTACTCCTGACACTGTCAAGTACAGACAGTTGAAGACATAAATTTACACAGTGGATGTAGTTCCAGCAAGGGTTGTACTCCTGACACTGTCAAGTACAGACAGTTGAAGACATAAATTTACACAGTGGATGTAGTTCCAGCAAGGGTTGTACTCCTGACACTGTCAAGTACAGACAGTTGAAGACATAAATTTACACAGTGGATGTAGTTCCAGCAAGGGTTGTACTCCTGACACTGTCAAGTATAGACAGTTGAAGACATAAAGTTACACAGTGGATGTAGTTCCAGCACGGGTTGTATTCCTGACACTGTCAAGTACAGACAGTTGAAGACATAAATTTACACAGTGGATGTAGTTCCAGCGAGGGTTGTACTCCTGACACTGTCAGGTACAGACAGTTGAAGACATAAATTTACACAGTGGATGTAGTTCCAGCGAGGGTTGTACTCCTGACACTGTCAAGTACAGACAGTTGAAGACATAAATTTACACAGTGGATGTAGTTCCAGCAAGGGTTGTACTCCTGACACTGTCAAGTACAGACAGTTGAAAACATATTTACACAGTGGATGTAGTTCCAGCAAGGGTTGTACTCCTGACACTGTCAAGTACAGACAGTTGAAGACATAAATTTACACAGTGGATGTAGTTCCAGCAAGGGTTGTACTCCTGACACTGTCAAGTACAGACAGTTGAAAACATATTTACACAGTGGATGTAGTTCCAGCAAGGGTTGTACTCCTGACACTGTCAAGCATAGACAGTTGAAGACATAAATTTACACAGTGGATGTAGTTCCAGCAAGGGTTGTACTCCTGACACTGTCAAGTACAGACAGTTGAAAACATATTTACACAGTGGATGTAGTTCCAGCAAGGGTTGTACTCCTGACACTGTCAAGTACAGACAGTTGAAAACATATTTACACAGTGGATGTAGTTCTAGCGAGGGTTGTACTCCTGACACTGTCAAGTACAGACAGTTGAAGACATATTTACACAGTGGATGTAGTTCCAGCAAGGGTTGTACTCCTGACACTGTCAAGTACAGACAGTTGAAAACAAATTTACACAGTGGATGTAGTTCCAGCGAGGGTTGTACTCCTGACACGGTCAACTACAGACAGTTGAAGACATAAATTTACACAGTGGATGTAGTTCTAGCAAGGGTTGTACTCCTGACACTGTCAAGTACAGACAGTTGAAGTCATAAATTTACACAGTGGATGTAGTTCCAGCGAGGGTTGTACTCCTGACACTGTCAAGTACAGACAGTTGAAGACATAAATTTACACAGTGGATGTTGTTCCAGCGAGGGTTGTACTCCTGACACTGTCAAGTACAGACAGTTGAAGTCATAACTTTACACAGTGGATGTAGTTCCAGCGAGGGTTGTACTCCTGACACGGTCAAGTACAGACAGTTGAAGACATAAATTTACACAGTGGATGTAGTTCCAGCGAGGGTTGTACTCCTGACACTGTCAAGTACAGACAGTTGAAAACATATTTACACAGTGGATGTAGTTCCAGCGAGGGTTGTACTCCTGACACTGTCAAGTACAGACAGTTGAAGACATAAATTTACACAGTGGATGTAGTTCCAGCGAGGGTTGTACTCCTGACACTGTCAAGTATAGACAGTTGAAGACATAAATTTATACAGTGGATGTAGTTCCAGCAAGGGTTGTACTCCTGACACTGTCAAGTACAGACAGTTGAAGACATAAATTTATACAGTGGATGTAGTTCCAGCAAGGGTTGTATTCCTGACACTGTCAAGTACCCAGAGTTGAAGTGGGTGTAATATACTGTAATGGTGATAACAGCTGCCTTTGGTATGTTACTCCATTGGTGGGTGTAATATACTGTAATGGTATGTTACTATATTGGTGGGTGTAATATAGTGTAATGGTGATTACAGCTGCCCTTGGTATGTTACTACATTGGTGGGTGTAATATACTGCAATGGTGATAACAGCTACCCTTGGTATGTTACTCCATTGGTGGATGTAATATACTGTAATGGTGATAACAGCTGCCCTTGGTATGTTACTCCATTGGTGGGTGTAATATAGTGTAATGGTGATTACAGCTGTCATTGGTATGTTGCGCTATTGGTGGGTGTTATATATTGTAATGGTGTTATTGGTATGTTGCTCTATTGGTGGGTGTAATATAGTGTAATGGTGATAACAGTTGCCCTTGGTATGTTACCCCATTGGTGGGTGTAATATACTGTAATGGTAACAATAGCTGCGCTTTGTATGTTACCCCATTGGAGGGTGTAATATACTGTAGTGGTGATAATAGCCGCCCTTGATTTGTTATCCCATTGGTGGGTGTAATATACTGTAATGGTGATAACATATAGTGGCCAATAAGGCCAGAAACCTTAAGTAAAACTTGACAAGTTCTCAACATCTCCCAACACTCACCTCATCTATATCAGTGCAAGTAACCCCGTTGCCATGGTAACCAGGAGGGCAGACATCACAAACGTATGCTGGAGTGCCACCATCCTTGTAGTTGAAGCAGTGGGCCGCTGGGTAACAGGGGTAGGGGTCAGTGAGACAGGGGCAGTCTGACACCCCCTTACATGTGACACACGCCTCCCCCGAGCCGTCTGACCAAGTGCCCTCTGGACATGCCCCACAACGATCCTTCATCTTGGAGCTGATGTAGCCGCGGGGGCAGTTCACACAACCCGTCTGTCCCGGTGCATTCTGGTATGTGCCTGGCTGACACATCTCGCAGTAATCTGGCACAGAGACAGACTTCTTCATCAGGAAGCATGGGTGAGTTTGTTCATGGAGCATTTGTCTGTTTGTACGTGGAGCATGTATATGTCTGTTCATGGAGCATTTGTCTGATTGTACATGCAGCATGTGAATGTTTGTTCATGGAGCATTTGTCTGTTTATATGTGGAGCATGTGTATGTTTGTTCATGGAACATTTGTCTGTTTTGTAGCTGTAAAAACCTACCCTTTAAGCCATTGGAGTGCATGCCCTTGGGGCACTTGTAGCGCACCCCTCCCCTGCAGGCGTACCCCGGCTGACAGGTCGTGCAGGTGGCAGGGCAGGAGTGACTACTGCATTGGGCATACTCGTGTAGGGGGCAAGGGGTTGCGTAGCCGTCATGACACAGCTGGGGCAACATACAAGGTACATATTCAACAAACAACAATACAACATTGGTTTCTGGCAAGTTATGGCAACTTAGCATTGGAGATCTGGCATGAGATCATTGATATTACAGAAGTTGAACACATACATGGGGTGGTATATTCTACAGGGCTCTGGTTGCCTGATACCCACTTGTGAAAACAGAATGTGGTTACCACGTGTGGGAATGTTTTGATACAGCTTAAATGGTATGTCACAAAGAATACACAGTCTGTATTTCTTTGTTATGGAATTCATATCAATTTCTCAGTAACTCTGATGTGGTTCGGAACATGTATCTAGGAGTCACCGCTAGGTAACAGTGAACAGAGAGAGTAGTTCCAACAAATGTTTCTAGGAGTCACCGCTAGGTAACAGTGAACAGAGAGAGTAGTTCCAACAAATGTTTCTAGGAGTCACCACTAGATAACAGTGAACAGAGAGAGTAGTTCCAAGAAATGTTTCTAGGAATCACCGCTAGATAACAGCTAGATAACAGTGAACAGAGAGAGTAGTTCCAACAAATGTTTCTTGGAGTCACCACCAAGAAACAGTGAACAGACAGAGTTGTTCCAAGAAATGTTTCTAGGAGTCACCGCTAGGTAACAGTGAACAGAGAGAGTAGTTCCAACAAACGTTTCTAGGAGTCACCGCTAGGTAACAGTGAACAGAGAGAGTAGTTCCAACAAAGGTTTCTAGGAGTCACCGCTAGGTAACAGTGAACAGAGAGAGTAGTTCCAACAAACGTTTCTAGGAGTCACCGCTAGGTAACAGTGAACAGAGAGAGTAGTTCCAACAAACGTTTCTAGGAGTCACCGCTAGGTAACAGTGAACAGAGAGAGTAATTCCAACAAATGTTTCTTGGAGTCACCACCAAGAAACAGTGAACAGACAGAGTTGTTCCAAGAAATGTTTCTAGGAGTCACCGCTAGGTAACAGTGAACAGAGAGAGTAGTTCCAACAAACGTTTCTAGGAGTCACCGCTAGGTAACAGTGAACAGAGAGAGTAGTTCCAACAAAGGTTTCTAGGAGTCACCGCTAGGTAACAGTGAACAGAGAGAGTAGTTCCAACAAACGTTTCTAGGAGTCACCGCTAGGTAACAGTGAACAGAGAGAGTAGTTCCAACAAACGTTTCTAGGAGTCACCGCTAGGTAACAGTGAACAGAGAGAGTAGTTTCAACAAACGTTTCTAGGAGTCACCGCTAGGTAACAGTGAACAGAGAGAGTAGTTCCAACAAACGTTTCTAGGAGTCACCGCTAGGTAACAGTGAACAGAGAGAGTAGTTTCAACAAACGTTTCTAGGAGTCACCGCTAGGTAACAGTGAACAGAGAGAGTTGTTCCAACAAACGTTTCTATGAGTCACCGCTAGGTAACAGTGAACAGAGAGAGTAGTTCCAACAAACGTTTTTAGGAGTCACCGCTAGGTAACAGTGAACAGAGAGAGTAGTTTCAACAAACGTTTCTAGGAGTCACCGCTAGGTAACAGTGAACAGAGAGAGTAGTTCCAACAAAGGTTTCTATGAGTCACCAATAGGTAACAGTGAACAGAGAGAGTAGTTCCAACAAACGTTTCTAGGAGTCACCGCTAGGTAACAGTGAACAGAGAGAGTAGTTTCAACAAACGTTTCTATGAGTCACCAATAGGTAACAGTGAACAGAGAGAGTAGTTCCAACAAAGGTTTCTAGGAGTCACCGCTAGGTAACAGTGAACAGAGAGAGTAGTTTCAACAAACGTTTCTATGAGTCACCAATAGGTAACAGTGAACAGAGAGAGTAGTTCCAACAAAGGTTTCTAGGAGTCACCGCTAGGTAACAGTGAACAGAGAGAGTAGTTCCAACAAAGGTTTCTAGGAGTCACCAATAGGTAACAGTGAACAGAGAGAGTAGTTTCAACAAACGTTTCTATGAGTCACCAATAGGTAACAGTGAACAGAGAGAGTAGTTTCAACAAACGTTTCTATGAGTCACCAATAGGTAACAGTGAACAGAGAGAGTAGTTTCAACAAACGTTTCTATGAGTCACCGATAGGTAACAGTGAACAGAGAGAGTAGTTCCAACAAACGTTTCTAGGAGTCACCAATAGGTAACAGTGAACAGAGAGAGTAGTTCCAACAAAGGTTTCTAGGAGTCACCGCTAGGTAACAGTGAACAGAGAGAGTAGTTCCAACAAACGTTTCTATGAGTCACCGCTAGGTAACAGTGAACAGAGAGAGTAGTTTCAACAAACGTTTCTATGAGTCACCGCTAGGTAACAGTGAACAGAGAGAGTAGTTCCAACAAACGTTTCTATGAGTCACCGCTAAGTAACAGTGAACAGAGAGAGTAGTTCCAACAAACGTTTCTATGAGTCACCAGGTAACAGTGAACAGGAGTAACAGGAGTCACCAATAGGTAACAGTGAACAGAGAGAGTAGTTCCAACAAACGTTTCTATGAGTCACCGCTAGGTAACAGTGAACAGAGAGAGTAGTTCCAACAAACGTTTCTATGAGTCACCGCTAGGTAACAGTGAACAGAGAGAGTAGTTCCAACAAACGTTTCTATGAGTCACCGCTAGGTAACAGTGAACAGAGAGAGTAGTTCCAACAAACGTTTCTATGAGTCACCGCTAGGTAACAGTGAACAGAGAGAGTAGTTCCAACAAACGTTTTTATGAGTCACCGCTAGGTAACAGTGAACAGAGAGAGTAGTTTCAACAAACGTTTCTATGAGTCACCGCTAGGTAACAGTGAACAGAGAGAGTAGTTCCAACAAACGTTTCTATGAGTCACCGCTAGGTAACAGTGAACAGAGAGAGTAGTTCCAACAAACGTTTCTAGGAGTCACCAATAGGTAACAGTGAACAGAGAGAGTAGTTCCAACAAAGGTTTCTAGGAGTCACCGCTAGGTAACAGTGAACAGAGAGAGTAGTTTCAACAAACGTTTCTATGAGTCACCAATAGGTAACAGTGAACAGAGAGAGTAGTTCCAACAAAGGTTTCTAGGAGTCACCGCTAGGTAACAGTGAACAGAGAGAGTAGTTTCAACAAACGTTTCTATGAGTCACCGCTAGGTAACAGTGAACAGAGAGAGTAGTTCCAACAAACGTTTCTAGGAGTCACCGTAGGTAACAGTGAACAGAGAGAGTAGTTCCAACAAACGTTTCTAGGAGTCACCGCTAGGTAACAGTGAACAGAGAGAGTAGTTCCAACAAACGTTTCTATGAGTCACCGCTAGGTAACAGTGAACAGAGAGAGTAGTTCCAACAAACGTTTCTAGGAGTCACCGATAGGTAACAGTGAACAGAGAGAGTAGTTCCAACAAACGTTTCTATGAGTCACCGCTAGGTAACAGTGAACAGAGAGAGTAGTTCCAACAAACGTTTCTAGGAGTCACCAATAGGTAACAGTGAACAGAGAGAGTAGTTCCAACAAAGGTTTCTAGGAGTCACCGATAGGTAACAGTGAACAGAGAGAGTAGTTTCAACAAACGTTTCTATGAGTCACCGCTAGGTAACAGTGAACAGAGAGAGTAGTTCCAAAACGTTTCTAGGAGTCACCAATAGGTAACAGTGAACAGAGAGAGTAGTTCCAACAAAGGTTTCTAGGAGTCACCGATAGGTAACAGTGAACAGAGAGAGTAGTTTCAACAAACGTTTCTATGAGTCACCGCTAGGTAACAGTGAACAGAGAGAGTAGTTCCAACAAACGTTTCTAGGAGTCACCAATAGGTAACAGTGAACAGAGAGAGTAGTTCCAACAAAGGTTTCTAGGAGTCACCGATAGGTAACAGTGAACAGAGAGAGTAGTTCCAACAAACGTTTCTATGAGTCACCGCTAGGTAACAGTGAACAGAGAGAGTAGTTCCAACAAACGTTTCTAGGAGTCACCAATAGGTAACAGTGAACAGAGAGAGTAGTTCCAACAAAGGTTTCTAGGAGTCACCGATAGGTAACAGTGAACAGAGAGAGTAGTTTCAACAAACGTTTCTATGAGTCACCGCTAGGTAACAGTGAACAGAGAGAGTAGTTCCAACAAACGTTTCTAGGAGTCACCAATAGGTAACAGTGAACAGAGAGAGTAGTTCCAACAAAGGTTTCTAGGAGTCACCGCTAGGTAACAGTGAACAGAGAGAGTAGTTTCAACAAACGTTTCTATGAGTCACCAATAGGTAACAGTGAACAGAGAGAGTAGTTCCAACAAACGTTTCTAGGAGTCACCGCTAGGTAACAGTGAACAGAGAGAGTAGTTCCAACAAAGGTTTCTAGGAGTCACCGATAGGTAACAGTGAACAGAGAGAGTAGTTTCAACAAACGTTTCTATGAGTCACCAATAGGTAACAGTGAACAGAGAGAGTAGTTTCAACAAACGTTTCTATGAGTCACCGATAGGTAACAGTGAACACAGAGAGAGGTTTCAACAAATGCAACAAAACTGAAAGTTCTAACAGATGCATTGCTATTTCATCCCCTTTTAATTAACACTGCTTAGAATGCACATTCATTGAACATTTAGATTAACATGTATTTGTACATTTCAACATTCCCTGTGTGAAATGAAATCAACCCTTCTTAGATCTATAAGAACAAACTCACCCAGCCTTCAGGACACATTGTACATTCCAGAGCTGCGCCAAACGAGTGCTCAGTCTCATTCTGTCCACAGGTGGCGCCCTCACAGCGAGCACAAGGCAACCGCGATCCGTCCCCGGGACAATACCAACTGGCAGGACACCTCTCACAGGACGTGTCATCTACAAGGACAGATCAAGACACCTCTCACAGGACATGTCGCCTACAAGGACAGATCAGGATACCTCTCACAAGACATGTCATCTACAAGGACAGATCAGGACACCTCTCAGACGTGTCATCTACAAGGACAGATTAGGACACCTCTCACAGGACGTGTCATCTACAAGGACAGATCAGGACACCTCTCACCAGACGTGTCATCTACAAGGACAGATTAGGACAGATGGTATGACATGTGTCACTATTGAAGCAAGGAGTTTTAATAAGCCTAATGCTTCCTTGTGCACTTGTCATCTGTTTTTTGATGACACTCTTGTTAAATGTAAGGCAAAGGATCTCCTTTCTCAGATTTGACAAGAACATTTAATAATTTTTTGCTCAATAGATACATTATCTTTACTCGTGATGAAGTACATTTAGGTGTTTTCAGTGGAAATGCTGAAAGTTAGGGATGTTCACAAGAACACTTGTGTCTCACAGAAGGAGTGCGAGATTGGGACATCAGTCTCACTCTTCCCTCGTCTCTCCTAACACTGCACCTTCACAGGCCTCCCTCCTCACAAAGGTCCTTACTACTAGACTACACGATTTGAATTTGGTGCAGCAAACTTGCGAAAATATAAGGATATTTGATCAAGATAAGTGATATTATTGAGCGTATAGGATACATAACGTAATTATAGATATATATTAAGCAATATTTTTTGTTAAAAGTTAGCTAGAGGGAGTAATCTAGGGTAGATTAAAAGTAGGCGATTTGCGAGCGATAATTGGGGACGTTAATGTAATCGGAACGTTGTTTACAAAGTAGGTCACTGGCGAAGTTAGCGTACCGTGAACGACAATAGAATAGCGTTATTTGAGATAATCGGTGTAGTTAGATGAGTAATTAAAACCTGAAATAGCAATCTTTTAAAGTGTATAATAGTACACAGGAAACAGTCTTTGTAAAGACTATCTTGTATCTAAGCCTAACTTGAATACATTGTCATCGACATCATAACTAGGTAAGGCACGGTGTGTCACTGTTTGTTAACAAATATAACTAACTATAACCTAAACAATCTGGTGTAAATTGTACACAGAAAAGTCTTTTCAAAGACTACATAAAACTACTTTGAACATAAATAAATTCTGATATGGCACCTTGCAAGCGGCAACTCAGGGCAAAACGACACCTAGTTTGCAACGACTGCCAGAGCTGGGTGGATTTTGCATTGTCTGGCTGTCCAAAAATCGCTGGCAGAGACCAAAGATGACGGATTCACCTTTCGCAAGGGGTGTTTGAGGTGGAATGTCTGATGAAGGAGGTGTAGTTGGACGGATATAGTGAAGGAGATGGAGGCGAGACTCAACATAGAAATAGATGGAACAGAGAGGGATGGCGCGGAGAGAGTTGAGAATTCTACAACACAGAAGGAGCAGAGTTGTGACACGGAGACTGAAGAAAGGAGACTGAGAGGAAGGAAGTTGAACGGTGTGAAGGAACAAGACATTGAGAAAACAGAGGGACGGAGGAAAAGTGTTCGGCAGAGGAAAAGAAAACGGGCCAGTGGGGATAGATCAGCAGGTAGTCAGACTGTAGAGAACGAGGAGAGACACGACAGCGACACAGGTGGTGAAGAGGTAGATACCACAGAGGCAGTTGGTAAGACTGTGAGACAGAAGACTGATGGAAGAAGACAGTGTTCAGCAAAAAACAGAAAGCATGACAGGCGTGAAGGTGATAGGGGAGAAAGTGACCGTAGTGAATGAGGTAGCCGGGGAAAGGGACGGGAGAGGAGAGAAGAAAATGTGATGGGAGGAAAGAAGAAGGGACGAAAGGAAGTGAGAGTAAATGTGCTAGAAGAGAAGATGACAGGAGGAAAGGGGACAAGAGAAAACGCGACAGGAAAAAAGGGAATGGAAGAGAATGTGACA
>CM034536.1:3166986-3208585 GCA_020002185.1 Paraescarpia echinospica | reverse complement strand
TGATCAACATTGTACACATACAGTGAGTGGACTGTTGTTTACGGAACATGAGGGACCTGGCCAGATAGCCACGAGTAGGTGGAAGTTTGATCAACATTATACACATACAGTGAGTGGACTGTTGTCTATGGAACATGAGGGACCTGGCCAGATAGCCACGAGTAGGTGGGAGTTTGATCAACATTGTACACATACAGTGAGTGGACTGTTGTCTACGGAACATGATGGACCTGGCCAGATAGCCACGAGTAGGTGGAAGTTTGATCAACATTGTACACATACAGTGAGTGGACTGCTGTCTACGGAACATGATGGACCTGGCCAGATAGCCACGAGTAGGTGGAAGTTTTATCAACATTGTACACATACAGTGAGTGGACTGTTGTCTACGGAACATGATGGACCTGGCCAGATAGCCAGGAGTAGGTGGGAGTTTGATCAACATTATACACATACAGTAGGTGGACTGTTGTTTACGGAACATGAGGGACCTGGCCAGATAGCCACGAGTAGGTGGAAGTTTGATCAACATTATACACATACAGTGAGTGGACTGTTGTCTACGGAACATGAGGGACCTGGCCAGATAGCCACGAGTAGGTGGGAGTTTGATCAACATTGTACACATACAGTGAGTGGACTGTTGTCTACGGAACATGATGGACCTGGCCAGATAGCCACGAGTAGGTGGAAGTTTGATCAACATTATACACATACAGTGAGTGGACTGTTGTCTACGGAACATGATGGACCTGGCCAGATAGCCACGAGTAGGTGGAAGTTTGATCAACATTATACACATACAGTGAGTGGACTGATGTCTACGGAACATGATGGACCTGGCCAGATAGCCACGAGTAGGTGGAAGTTTGATCAACATTGTACACATACAGTGAGTGGACTGTTGTCTACGGGACATGATGGACCTGGCCAGATAGCCACGAGTAGGTGGAAGTTTGATCAACATTGCTGGGGTTTTAAAGTTGTATGTTTTAAGTGATTGTCCTATTATGGGATCACATGTTGAGAGGTACGTTGATGCAATAGATTTATTAAAACAACTATTGTCTTAAAGACACTGAAGTACATGTGAAGTTCTAAAATAATGACACTGATAATCCTCTAGTGACATTTGACAGACAGAACAAATATAACTGACATATTTATGAATGCAAATAGTGTTATTAATTTTAAGCTACCACAAACAATGTTACAGACACACTTAAACAGACTGGAGAATTTGTTCTTAACTGCCAATGACACAATTCGTTGATTCTCCAACAGGAATATACAATCAAACGTTATGTTTGTTAATGACACAGAAACTGTATCAAACATTTGAATAACTAAACTTTCAATCTATAATTGTTTTCCTTTATGACAATTGACAAGAAGCAGGTGCCTTAATAAGGAATACTTACAAATAAAGTAGTTTGGGCATGTTCTTTAGGGCATTAGATGGGAAGAACGCAAACTGGTTAGAACTGAGGCTCCTGAAACAAAAACAATGCACCATTAACTACTGAAAAGGCCCAAAGGATCAGCCATTCTCATGGTTGTGTAGCAATTAACAGAAGGTAACATTAATAATTACAGTACATTCATTATTACCTGTCTTAACATGTCTGTAGTCTTGTCTTAATTATGTCGAGTCATACAGTAAAGATGATACAATGAGTTAAACTAAAATATTAGTAAATTAATTAACAGATTTCACAGTAAAAATAAGTTCACACATATTTTACAGTTGTAATTTTGTTTACAACAAACATAAAAACAAGTAGTCATTTTAAAAGTAGTATCACTTACAGTATTTTCACATTGCTGTTGGCAAACATTCCTGGAGGCAGCCACTCAATCTGATTGGCCATTAGTGCCCTGCAAGAAGAGGGTGAATTACAACACTAACTCTACAAACATTCCTGGAGGCAGCCACTCTATCTGATTGGCCATTAGTGCCCTGCAAGAAGAGGGTGAATCACCACACTAACTCTACAAACATTCCTGGAGGCAGCCACTCAATCTGATTGGCCATTAGTGCCCTGCAAGAAGAGGGTGAATCACCACACTAACTCTACAAACATTCCTGGAGGCAGCCACTCAATCTGATTGGCCATTAGTGCCCTGCAAGAAGAGGGTGAATTACAACACTAACTCTACAAAAATTCCTGGAGGCAGTCACTCTATCTGATTGGCCATTAGTGCCCTGCAAGAAGAGGGTGAATCACCACACTAACTCTACAAACATTCCTGGAGGCAGCCACTCAATCTGATTGGCCATTAGTGCCCTGCAAGAAGAGGGTGAATCACCACACTAACTCTACAAACATTCCTGGAGGCAGCCACTCAATCTGATTGGCCATTAGTGCCCTGCAAGAAGAGGGTGAATCACCACACTAACTCTACAAACATTCCTGGAGGCAGCCACTCAATCTGATTGGCCATTAGTGCCCTGCAAGAAGAGGGTGAATCACCACACTAACTCTACAAACATTCCTGGAGGCAGCCACTCAATCTGATTGGCCATTAGTGCCCTGCAAGAAGAGGGTGAATCACCACACTAACTCTACAAACATTCCTGGAGGCAGCCACTCTATCTGATTGGCCATTAGTGCCCTGCAAGAAGAGGATGAATCACCACACTAACTCTACAAACATTCCTGGAGGCAGCCACTCAATCTGATTGGCCATTAGTGCCCTGCAAGAAGAGGGTGAATCACCACACTAACTCTACAAACATTCCTGGAGGCAGCCACTCTATCTGATTGGCCATTAGTGCCCTGCAAGAAGAGGGTGAATCACCACACTAACTCTACAAACATTCCTGGAGGCAGCCACTCTATCTGATTGGCCATTAGTGCTCTGCAAGAAGAGGGTGAATCACCACACTAACTCTACAATCATTCTTGTCTCTATACAAGACAGCCCCTTTCTCTTCCAACACAGCTCCACACTCTGTGTTCGTCTCATGTATGTGTGGCTGAAGAACTGTCACTCTGATGGACTAGTGGGAGTGGATGGTGCAGTTCCTGTTTGGTTCTATCGATTAGACTATGCCACATTTGTGAAGCTTAGCAGGTTAGGGTTACACTGTGCTGACAGGGAGAAGGACTATCTAGACATGTCACTGGTTGTCTGCATTAGAGACTGACCCACACTATACAGAATTGGTGTCATGTGGTTGTTAGCACGTGTTTCAGTCATTATTCTGTAACGAGAAACAATACATTTAACAAGATTGCCACCGAGAGAAACAACCCAAGACGGCAAGTGGACAAGGAAGCCCTTAGCTTGTTGAGAGCTCAATTGTTTGTATCTTATATTAGAATGTTAACTCAAAGCATGTGTGGTGAATGAGGTTTGCATTATGACAACTGAACAAACAGTCTGTGATGGTCATAATACTATTTTCATGTGTTGCAACAGATCAGTCTAATTTAGCGATTCATATAGTGGGAGAAATTACATTGGGTTTGGAGATCATCCCTTAGTCAGAAAATTATATTTCTGTTGGAACAGACAAGGGACCTTTGACTTTTATCAGGCCCCTATTTGTCAGGTGCTAAGTGTATTGGCTTGGTGCAAGAAAACTGGTCTCTCTTGAATCAGTGTATTAATAATTAATTAAGTCAAAAATGTTGTCATGAACCTGTCAGTCTTTTATTATCAACAATACTGAGTATGGAAAGAGATTAATTAATTTCTTAATGCAACTTACACGTGCGTGAGGGTAGCTGGAAACACCTGTTCTTTGTATGTCAGCGTGTCGATAACGATCTTATTTTCAGCCAGATTCCTGAAAAGAATTAATATAAAAATAAATATTCTTGATGTTTACATACCATGAAAATACTTTGTGCAGTGGCAAAGATCTGAAAATTCAACATCAGATATATATATATATATATATATGTGAGAGTACATTCAAATATGACATCATCTTCATATTTTAGGATGGGTGACACCTAATGCTACTGTGAAGTTTTGTTTACTTATCTGCATAACACATGTCTACATGTAATACACAACTACAGAACACATGTCCACAGGCAATACACAGCTACAGAACACATGTCCACAGGCAATACACAGCTACAGAACACATGTCCACAGGCAATACACAGCTACAGAACACATGTCCACAGGCAATACACAACTACAGAACACATGTCCACAGACAATACACAGCTACAGAACACATGTCCACAGGCAATACACAACTACAGAACACATGTCCACAGGCAATACACAACTACAGAACACATGTCCACAGGCAATACACAACTACAGAACACATGTCCACAGACAATACACAGCTACAGAACACATGTCCACAGACAATACACAGCTACAGAACACATGTCTACAGACAATACACAGCTACAGAACACATGTCCACAGACAATACACAACTACAGAACACATGTCTACAGACAATACACAACTACAGAACACATGTCCACAGACAATACACAGCTACAGAACACATGTCCACAGGCAATACACAACTACAGAACACATGTCCACAGGCAATACACAACTACAGAACACATGTCCACAGGCAATACACAACTACAGAACACATGTCCACAGACAATACACAGCTACAGAACACATGTCCACAGACAATACACAGCTACAGAACACATGTCTACAGACAATACACAGCTACAGAACACATGTCCACAGACAATACACAACTACAGAACACATGTCTACAGACAATACACAGCTACAGAACACATGTCCATAGACAATACACAACTACAGAACACATGTCCACAGATAATACACAGCTACAGAACACATGTCCACAGATAATACACAGCTACAGAACACATGTCCACAGATAATACACAACTACAGAACACATGTCCACAGACAATACACAGCTACAGAACACATGTCTACAGACAATACACAGCTACAGAACACATGTCCACAGGCAATACACAACTACAGAACACATGTCCACAGGCAATACACAGCTACAGAACACATGTCTACAGACAATACACAGCTACAGAACACATGTCCACAGGCAATACACAGCTACAGAACACATGTCCACAGGCAATACACAGCTACAGAACACATGTCCACAGGCAATACACAGCTACAGAACACATGTCCACAGGCAATACACAGCTACAGAACACATGTCTACATGTAATACACAACTACAGAACACATGTCCACAGGCAATACACAGCTACAGAACACATGTCCACAGGCAATACACAGCTACAGAACACATGTCCACAGGCAATACACAGCTACAGAACACATGTCCACAGGCAATACACAACTACAGAAAACATGTCCACATACAATACACAACTACAGAACACATGTCCACAGGCAATACATAACTACAGAACACATGTCCACAGGCAATACATAACTACAGAACACATGTCCCCAGGCAATACATAACTACAGAAAACATGTCCACATACAATACACAACTATAGAACACATGTCCACATAAAATACACAACTACAGAAAATATGTCCACATACAATACACAACTACAGAACACATGTCCACAGGCAATACATAACTACAGAACACATGTCCACAGGCAATACATAACTACAGAACACATGTCCACATACAGTACACAACTACAGAACACATGTCCACATACAATACACAACTACAGAAAACATGTCCACATACAATCCACAACTACAGAACACATGTCCACAGGCAATACACAACTACAGAACACATGTCCACAGGCAATACACAACTACAGAACACATGTCCACATACAATACACAACTACAGAACACATGTCCACAGGCAATACACAACTACAGAACATACATCCACATACAATACACAACTACAGAACACATGTCCACATACAATACACAACTACAGAACACAATATCACATACAACACACAACTACAGAACCAATGTCCACATACAATACGCAACAACAGAACACATGTCCACATACAAAACACAACTATAGAACACATGTCCACATACAATACACAACTATAGAACACATGTCCACATAAAATACACAACTATGGAACACATGTCCACATACAATACAAAACTATAGAACACATGTCCACATACAATACACAACTATAGAACACATGTCCACATACAATACACAACTACAGAAAACATGTCCACATACAATACACAAATATAGAACACATATCCACATACAATACACAACTATAGAACACATGTCTACGTGCAATACACAGCTTTAGAACACATGTCCACATACAATACACAACTATAGTACACATATCCACATACAATACACAACTATAGAACACATGTCTACGTGCAATACACAGCTATAGAACACATGTCCACATACAATACACAACTACAGAACACATATCCAGATACACTACACAACTACAGAACACATGTCCACATACAATACACAACTACAGAACACATGTCCACATGTAATACACAACTACAGAACACATGTCCACAGGCAATACACAACTACAGAATACATGTCCACAGGCAATACACAACTACAGAACACATGTCCACATACAATACACAACTACAGAACACATGTCCACATACAATTCACAACTATAGAACACATGTCTACGTGCAATACACAACTATAGAACACATGTCTACGTGCAATACACAGCTATAGAACACATGTCCACATACAATACACAACTACAGAACACATGTCCAGATACACTACACAACTACAGAACACATGTCCACATACAATTCACAACTATAGAACACATATCCACATACAATACACAACTATAGAACACATGTCTACGTGCAATACACAGCTATAGAACACATGTCCACATACAATACACAACTACAGAACACATGTCCAGATACACTACACAACTACAGAACACATGTCCACATACAATTCACAACTATAGAACACATATCCACATACAATACACAACTATAGAACACATGTCTACGTGCAATACACAGCTATAGAACACATGTCCACATACAATACACAACTACAGAACACATGTCCAGATACACTACACAACTACAGAACACATGTCCACATACAATACACAACTACAGAACACATGTCTACATGTAATACACAACTACAGAACACATGTCCACATACAATACACAACTACAGAACACATGTCCACATACAATACACAACTATAGAAAACATGTCCACAGGCAATACACAAGTACAGAACACATGTCCACATACAATACACAACTACAGAACACATGTCCACATACAATTCACAACTACAGAAAACATGTCCACAGGCAATACACAAGTACAGAACACTTGTCCACATACAATACACAACTACAGAACAGATGTAAACATACAATACACAACTACAGACCACATGTCCACAGGCAATACACAACTACAGAAAACATGTCCACAGGCAATACACAACTACAGAACACATGTCCACAGACAATACACAACTACAGAACACATGTCCACAGGCAATACACAAGTACAGAACACATGTCCACATACAATATACAACTACAGAACACATGTCCACAGGCAATACACAACTACAGAACATACGTCCACATACAATACACAACTACAGAACACATGTCCACATACAATACACAACTACAGAACACAATACCACATACAATACACAACTACAGAACACATGTCCACATACAATACACAATTACACAACACATGTCCACATACAATACACAACTACAGAACACATGTCCACATACAATACACAACTACAGAACACAATACCACATACAACACACAACTACAGAACCAATGTCCACATACAATACACAACTATAGAACACATGTCCACATAAAATACACAACTATGGAACACATGTCCACATACAATACACAACTATAGAACACATGTCCACATACAATACACAACTATAGAACACATGTCCACATACAATACACAACTACAGAACACATGTCCACATACAATACACAACTATACAACACATATCCACATACAATACACAACTATAGAACACGTCTACGTGCAATACACAGCTATAGAACACATGTCCACATACAATACACAACTATAGAACACATGTCTACGTGCAATACACAGCTATAGAACACATGTCCACATACAATACACAACTATAGAACACATGTCTACGTGCAATACACAGCTATAGAACACATGTCCACGTACAATACACAACTACAGAACACATGTCTACGTGCAATACACAGCTATAGAACACATGTCCACATACAATACACAACTATAGTACACATATCCACATACAATACACAACTACAGAACACATGTCCAGATACACTACACAATTACAGAACACATGTCCACATACAATCCACAACTACAGAACACATGTCCACATGTAATACACAACTACAGAACACATGTCTATAATCAATTCAAATCAAATCAAATCATGACATAATCATGATTGAAATTGATGCAGTACATCTTTGCAGAATAATTATGCACATGGAGCATTGTATTGCCAAAGAGGGTATGCATGTTGCTAGGCACACATTATCCTCAAGATACTCTTTGGTTGCAAAACAAATTTCAGTAGAATTATTCAATGGATTAGTAACAAAAGTTCCACTTACAGAACTGCCATAGCTGTTTGTGAAATGTCAGGAAAGATGGCAATCTTCGAGAACTGTATCGTACTGCAGTATAAAACACACAGCAAATGAGCACATAAATAGTGAAATATGATTATAAACACCCAAAAACAATTTAAAAAGAAAGAGCTATAAATACAAAGACATTCTGAAACAAGACTTAACATTTAATGAAATCCCACCTGAAACATGGACTACAGTTGCCCGCAGACGTAATGAGCCAAAGAGAACAAGAACAGTTATAAATACACATGAATATATATTGTAATCTTGTAATAGTGTAACTGTTTGGCAAGCTTGAGATAATTAGTACACAACAGAGATATTACAATAATCATAAGAGAGGCACCTATAGAGGAAGGGTCTATTATTCACTCACAGTTGCATAAGACTGGTCAGTTTGTCGAAAGTGCCATTTCCAATCCGGGCGAAATGTATACAATCCAGAATCTCACTGCAATATAGGAACAATATCACAATCATCGTCCGTCACCTGTAACTTCAAGGTCTGTGTCGCTGCACATGTGAGGATTACGTGAAACATAAATAGGATTCTCGTAGCATCATTACAATCTTGTTAATATCATTAAAATTATAAATAATATCATTAAATAAAACTGAAATAATAATGCACACTCGTTATAGCACTATTTCAGATCGTGATCATGTGGGTCAAATATATAGCAGTTCTATAAAGAATGTTGAATTTGGTATTTATGTGACCAAATTATGAGTCTCAACAATACAGAGTTCCAGAAAAAGATCAAATAAAAAATTTAGTATACAAAATTGGCGTATTAATGTACAAATAATTTTTGCTCATATTATGTGTTTGACCTGATAAGAAATGTGTCTAAAAAGACTTTATTTACTATTTGAACTTGAATATGAATCACGCCATACGTTTCATTCAGAGAAACGTCCACATTCACAAAATAATAAAGAACTGCAGGCTTGGCAAGAGTGGACAAGTGTAGGACACGACTACTGTAGGCTGGACATGTGCAACAAATAGAAGGGTCACAAAGAGAGCAGATAAACTCAGAGTGGAGGGCAGAAGGACAAAAGGACGACTGACACTGAAACATAGAGTTGTATAAAGGTAGATTCAGTGGAATAAGAATGTGAGTGGAGAATTTCAGTGAAGCATGAGAGTAAGAGATGGAGGAGTAGAGAATGAGAGATGGAGCAGTGGAGAATGAGAGTGAGAGATGAAGGAGTGGAAAATGAGAGTGAGAAATGGAGGAGTAAAGAATGAGAGTGAGAGATGGAGGAGTGGAGAATGAGAGTGAGAGATGGAGGAGTGGAGAATGAGAGTGAGAGATGGAGGAGTAGAGAATGAGAGTGAGAGATGGAGGAGTGGAGAATGAAAGTGAGAGATGGAGGAGTGGAGAATGAGAGTGAGAGATGGAGGAGTAAAGAATGAGAGTGAGAGATGGAGGAGTAGAGAATGAGAGTGAGAGATGGGGAGTGGAGAATGAGAGTGAGAGATGGAGGAGTAGAGAATGAGAGTGAGAGATGGAGGAGTGGAGAATGAAAGTGAGAGATGGAGGAGTGGAGAATGAGAGTGAGAGATGGAGGAGTAAAGAATGAGAGTGAGAGATGGAGGAGTGGAGAATGAAAGTGAGAGATGGAGGAGTGGAGAATGAGAGTGAGAGATGGAGGAGTGGAGAATGAGAGTGAGAGATGAGAGATGGAGAGAGTGGAGAATGGGAGTGAGAGATGGAGGAGTGGAGAATGAGAGTGAGAGATGGAGGAGTAGAGAATGAGAGTGAGAGATGGAGGAGTGGAGAATGAAATTGAGAGATGGAGGAGTGGAGAATGAGAGTGAGAGATGGAGGAGTGGAGAATGAGAGTGAGAGATGGAGTAGAGAATGAGAGTGAGAGATGGAGGAGTGGAGAATGAAAGTGAGAGATGGAGGAGTGGAGAATGAGAGTGAGAGATGGGGGAGTAGAGAATGAGACATGGAGGAGTGGAGAATGAGAGTGAGAGATGGGGGAGTAGAGAATGAGAGTGAGACATGGAGGAGTGGAGAATGAGAGTGAGAGATGGAGGAGTAAAGAATGAGAGTGAGAGATGGAGGAGTGGAGAATGAAAGTGAGATGGAGGAGTGGAGAATGAGAGTGAGAGATGGAGGAGTAAAGAATGAGAGTGAGAGATGGAGGAGTGGAGAATGAGAGTGAGAGATGGAGGAGTGGAGAATGAGAGTGAGAGATGGAGGAGTAGAGAATGAGAGTGAGAGATGGAGGAGTAGAGAATGAGAGATGGAGGAGTAGAGAATGAGAGATGGAGGAGTGGAGAATGAGTGTGAGAGATGGAGGAGTGGAGAATGAGAGTGAGAGATGGAGGAATGGAGAATGAGAGTGAGAGATGGAGGAGTGGAGAATGAGAGAGAGATGGAGGAGTAGAGAATGAGAGTGAGCGATGGAAGAGTGGAGAATGAGAGTGAGAGATGATGGAGTAGAGAATGAGAGTGAGAGATGGAGAATGAGAGGGAGAGATGGGGGAGTAGAGAATGAGAGATGGAGGAGTGGAGAATGAGAGTGAGAGTTGGGGAGTGGAGAATGAGAGTGAGAGATGGAGGAGTGGAGAATGAGAGTGAGAGATGGAGGAGTGGAGAATGAGAGTGAGAGATGGGGGAGTAGTGAATGAGAGTGAGAGATGGAGGAGTGGAGATTGAGAGATGGGGAGTGGAGAATGAGAGTGGGAGATAGGGAGTGGAAAATGAGAGTGAGAGATGGGGAAGTGGAAAATGAGAGTGAGAGATGAGGAAGTGGAGAATGAGAGTGAGAGATGGCGGAGTGGAGAATGAGAGTGAGAGATGGGGGAGTGGATAATGAGAGTGAGAGATGGGGAGTGGAGAATGAGAGTGAGAGATGGGGGAGTGGAGAATGAGAGTGAGAGATGGGGGAGTGGAGAATGAGAGTGAGAGATGGGGTAGTGGAGAATGAGAGTGAGAGATGGGGAAGTGGAGAATGAGAGATGAGAGTGTGAGATGGGGAAGTGGAGAATGAGAGATGGGGAAGTGGAGAATGAGAGTGAGAGATGGGGAAGTGGAAAATGAGAGATGAGAGATGGGGAAGTGGAGAATGAGAGTGGGAGATGGGGAGTGGAGAATGAGAGTGAGAGATGAGGGAGGTGGAGAGTGAGAGATGGGGAGGGGAGAATGAAAGTGAAATGGTGTCATTGGCAGCAGAAGGAAGTGAAACCGCCAAGCACCTGTATCAAGGCCTGTTTCATTCTGACTTCATGGACAAAGGAGAGCAAGAAATAGCCCCAATGATGCCAATAAGTAAGACTGTGAAATGTGTCAAAGGGAACTGTACTCACATGCTCGTTATTGAAGAACTTGTGAAGGTGTCTGCTGTAATCTCTGTGAATAACTGCTGCTTCAGTGCTCTGAGAAAGAACCAGATCAACCGACAATATGACACCTGTAACTAGTCACTCTGACACATGTAATTAGGCACTATAGCAGATGTAACTGGTCATTATGACACATGTAACTAGTCATTATGAATGACATATGTAACTAGTCTCTATGACATATGTAACTAGTCACTATGACATATGTAACTAGTCACTATGACACATATAACTAGTCACTATTACACATCTAACTTGTCACTGACATATGTAACTAGTTACTATGACACATGTTACTATTATGTCAAGAGACATGTAACCATGTCACAATGTAAGTACAACATCATACAAAGTACAATGTCACAAAGCAAGTAATAAAACAACTGAGTTAATGAATTCAACTGTTCTCCATGTGAACATCTGATTTTATAACAAAGCATCAACTTTTCCCATGAATACCCTTCAAATAAACCACTGTGTACCCTACCAAAAGTGCACTAACTTCCCCATATGTATCATACCAATACAGCATCAATGTTCTCATGTGTACTCTACCAATACTGCACCCTATTTCCCAAGTGTACCCTACTAATAAAGCACCAGCTTTTCCCATGCATATCCTATCAACAAAGCACCAACTTTCCCATATGTACCCTACCAACAAAGCACCACCTTTACCCAGAGCAAAAAAAGTATAAACTTCCCCACCTGTACAGTACTGTACAGGTGGGGAAGTTTCCATGCTATAAACTACTTCCTTCTGGCCACCGCTTTCAACTCCCTCACAGTATATTGAACCGCACTCGAAACTCTTTTGTCCCCTTGTCAATAAGACTAATGAATGAGTAACTGACCTTCGTTCCCCTCCATCTGTGCCAGTCTGACACTATAAAGCACCAACTTTCCCACCTGCACTCTATCAACAACACACCAACTTTTCCACCTGCACTCTATCAACAACACACCAACTGTCCCACCTATTCCCTATCAACAACACACCAACTTTCCCACCTGTACCCTATCAACAACACACCAACTTTCCCACCTGTACCCTATCAACAACACACCAACTTTCCCACCTGTACCCTGCCAGTAAGGCAGCAACAAGAAAGCCTTACATTGTAGATGCGCTGCAGTCGGACACATTGAGATTGTCTGCAGTACAGATGCAGCCAGTACAAGCCTCTCTGTAGGTGGTGGCAGGGAACAGATAGTTGTCTCTCAGTGAGTTGTCAGACCACAACCCATTGCTCGTGTCTTCTGTAAACAGGTTTTAACATTTTACAATTAAAATAAAAACAACAAGTAAATTTATGGATTCAGTGCATCCATTTTTGCCTACATCACAATCAAAATTATGCACATGACCTCTGTCAAGCTTTGAGTTGCCAACAATGTTTAGGTAAGTAATATTACAAGCATCATGTCACTAGTGTCGCATGACATTCACTAACACAAAATTTCCCGCATACAATTCTTGCTTGAAAAATCAATAATAAATATGGAAAATTAGTTATCATGACAATTTTGAGAAAGATATGAGATGTTTATTTCACAGAAAAGTAATAACTTTTTTACCAGTCCAATACTATGTTTTGGTACGGAAGCAATGGTGGAGTGGTCCAAATGTAAATCTGTATAATGCTACAATTGGTGGTTCGATGTAAATTTCTGAAAATCACATTACCTTATTGTACTAAAGCTGCAGAACAATTGCATTTTTGTGCAGAAGCCAAAACAAATTATTACTTTCTTTTCCTCAAACTATGCCCTCATAAAATATAGTTATCATTTTTTGAAGATTTATATTTATTCTTTTAGATTATAGATACTGTAAGAAAAATTACCCATGTATGGTATTTGCTCTTGCACAGTTGGTTCAAGTTAAGTTTTACAAGTGCTCAGGGACTCAATTACAGTATTGTGTTTGCTGGATATATTATTGTACAAGGCCTGAACCTCAGCATATCAATGAAACAAACATCCTTTACACATTAGAAACATACCATACTTTACTATAGCAACAAGATCATTTGAGATAATCTGATTAGTGAAGTTGGATGCCCATAGTAAAGGTGTTAGTTCAATACAAAGACCTCTGGCAATATATTACAGTCATACCAGTAATTGCTACTGCATAATGCTAATAGTGTCACTGAAGATTGCCATTATAAATTACCTGTCAATAGCCTTACATGCAATATGCAAGAGTAAACATGCCATTCATTCTGCACAATGGATGGTGTGAGCTGATTACACTATTGATTCTGTGGCTGCAGACCAACATTTCGTCAACACTGAATTGCTTTGACAGTTGATGTCATAAGAAGGGAGCAATTCAGTATGCCAATGTATTAGGCCATGGGCCAGATATGCCCCTGGTGCACCCCCCAACTCTACAACCCATGTTTTTTTATGCTTTGGGGTCCCTTGAAGAAGATTTCAAGTGGTAACAGTGAAAAAGTTGGGTCTCACTACCCATTTCTAAACCTATCTTGGATGGTACCCTGAAATATCGTATTTGTCGTCAATGTCGCATGGTATTAAATCACCCACACCTCAATCGTCATTGTATAGTCATATGTGTCTCAATATATACTTATATGTCAAATTGAAGGTTTTTCATTTGCTGTTTATTATAATAACATTCAATATATATTTAATATTATGGCAGGTGCCCTAATTAGCATAGAATAACTATACCCTATTCTCACTTGTGACCACATAGATGACATCATTATTTTTGTCAAATATATAAATTTCCCTTGATCCCATACCATCTTTAAGATCAAAATAATAATGTATTTACACTCTGCAGCATCATATCTTTCATTTGTTACCAGAAGTGTCTCTCTGTCATTACAAATGGATTAGATATGATGCTTCAAAGATAACTGTAGTGTCTTGGATCAAGAGGCATAATGCAAAGATAACCATTGACAGTCATGACTGACATACATGTCAAAACTGTCTAGATTATGTGTGTGTTTTCAAGTATACAGTTACGCCAGATTAATTTCAGATGCATAAAACAAAGCACTACATATTTCATATAATGTACATGTATATTAGATTAAAATGGTATCCAAAACTCGTGAATTAAGATGTGACAAATGTCAACAGTACAGACAAATCGAAGGCCAGTATCTTACAATATGATAATTCAGTTTAAAGCGAGTTACATTACATATGTATGACATTCATTTAGATGTTAGACATTGATAAAACAAAATGTAGTTAGATGCCACAAAGTTATTCACATCTTAATTGTATGGAATGACATACAATATCTAGGTTGATGTATGGACACTTGCCAAACATTGATAGCTACATAACCAATAATTATTACATTAGTCACATTTTGATACTCAGTCATAATCACTGTCAGCCACCTTGCAATTATGGTCACACTAGGACAGTCCAAAAATAGTTTCTGTTTGTTACAAAAACGTGACTAGCCACAAACATGACTAGTGAAGTGATTGTATCAATGACACTAATATTCTACACTTCCTACACCTGTAACAAACAGAAACTATTTTTGGACTGTTCTAGTGTGTGCTGTATTACCAAGGTGATGGTCAAACGGGCTTTGACAGACGTCTCTTTGTAGACACGTGTATAATCGTTAAAAAAACTGACTGATGTTTCCATATATTTTCTCTTCTTCTTAGTGGCTGACAAATATAATTCTCTTCACTGTAAAATGTATTGTTTTCCACCATGCTCCAAGTCCCCATGTGTTGTTTTCTACCAGGCTCCATGTCCCCATGTGTTGTTTTCTACCAGGCTCCATGTCCCCATGTGTTGTTTTCCACCATGCTCCAAGTCCCCATGTGTTGTTTTCTACCATGCTCCATGTCCCCATGTGTTGTTTTCTACCATGCTCCAAGTCCCCATGTGTTGTTTTCTACCATGCTCCAAGTCCCCATGTGTTGTTTTCCACCAGGCTCCATTTCCCCATGTGTTGTTTTCCACCATGCTCCAAGTCCCCATGTGTTGTTTTCCACCATGCTCCATGTCCCAATGTGTTGTTTTCCACCAGGCTCCATTTCCCCATGTGTTGTTTTCCACCATGCTCCATGTCCCAATGTGTTGTTTTCCACCAGGCTCCATTTCCCTGTATGTCCCCATGTGTTGTTTTCTACCAGGCTCCATTTCCCCATGTGTTGTTTTCTACCAGGCTCCATGTCCCAATGTGTTGTTTTCCACCAGGCTCCATTTCCCTGTATGTCCCCATGTGTTGTTTTCCACCAGGCTCCATTTCCCCATGTGTTGTTTTCCACCATGCTCCAAGTCCCCATGTGTTGTTTTCTACCAGGCTCCATGTCCCCATGTGTTGTTTTCTACCAGGCTCCATGTCCCCATGTGTTGTTTTCCACCATGCTCCAAGTCCCCATGTGTTGTTTTCTACCATGCTCCAAGTCCCCATGTGTTGTTTTCTACCAGGCTCCATGTCCCCATGTGTTGTTTTCCACCAGGCTCCATTTCCCCATGTGTTGTTTTCCACCATGCTCCAAGTCCCCATGTGTTGTTTTCCACCATGCTCCATGTCCCAATGTGTTGTTTTCCACCAGGCTCCATTTCCCTGTATGTCCCCATGTGTTGTTTTCCACCAGGCTCCATTTCCCCGTATGTCCCCATGTGTTGTTTTCCACCAGGCTCCATTTCCCCGTATGTCCCCATGTGTTGCTTCATTTCCCCGTATATCCCCATGTGTTGCTTCATTTCCCCGTATGTCCCCATGTGTTGCTTCATTTCCCCGTATGTCCCCATGTGTTGCTTCATTTCCCTACATGTCCCCATGTGTTGCTTCATTTCCCCGTATGTCCCCATGTGTTGTTCCATTTCCTCGTATGTCCCCTTGGGTTGCTTCATTTCCCCGTATGTCCCCATGTGTTGCTTAATTTCCCTGTATGTCCCCATGTGTTGTTCCATTTCCCCGTATGTCCCTACGTGTTGTTCCATTTCCCCGTATGTCCCCATGTTTTGCTTCATTTCCCCGTATGACCCTCATATAATAGGTATAACCGAATCCTGGACCACCACCGATATATCAGATGCCGAATTGGGATTGACAGGATATGTAATGTTTAGGAAAGATAGAATAGGAAGAAGGGGAGGTGGAGTTATTTTATATATTAAAGAATCTATCCAGGCTTATGAAATAAAATTAGAAAGAGAAGCAGATTGCGAAGAAGCTGTTTGGTGTAACATAGTTACAGGTAACTCAACGTTAACAGTTGGGTTAGTTTATCAAAGTCCAAACATAAGCATAGAAGAGAATGAAAAAATAAAAACCGCTATAAGGGAAGTAAGCAAACGGGACTGTATTATTATGGGGGATTTTAACCACAGGCATATACAATGGAAATCTCTTCAGAGTATGGGGAGTGAGGACTACAAGTTTTTAGTTTTAGTTCAAGATACCTTCCTTTCTCAACATGTGCTAGAACCATCCAGGGGTGAGAATGTGTTAGACATAGTTTTGTCCTCACAGAATGAATTAGTTGACAATGTCAAGATATGTGAGCCCCTGGGGAGTAGTGATCACAACCAGATACATTTTACCATCTAAAAGTAAAAGTCAGAAAGGTGCAGTAAGAAAGAATATAGGAGAAGAACTGAAGGAGACATAAGGACAGCAGAAGAATACAAGCAAAAGTTGGACGGAACAAATATTGCAGAATAAGACAACAACAGAATGCTGGAATATATTAAAGGGTGAAATTAAGTGCATAGTCGATAAATTTGTACCTTCAAAAAACAAGGGAAACGGTCCCAAAAAAAACACTTATCGAAGAAGCCATTAGAAAAATTAAGTATAAACAAATGATGTGGAAGTCATGCGATGCTGAATGATAGAACTGCAATTATCAGGCAACAAGCTGCAGCTGAAATTAGAAATTCAAAGAGAAGCTATGAACATAAATTAGCTTGTAATATAAAACATGACAGCAAGAGTTTTTATGCGTATGTTCGAAGCAAACAGAAAGTTCAGGATAAGGTCGGTCCTCTAGAAGATAGTGGTGGAAGTATAACATCAGAAGGATTCTTAATGGCAGAGGACCTGAATGAGTATTTTAGTTCAGTGTTTACCAGAGAGGATATTAGTTCACTGCCAAGTGCAAGGGCTGGATTCAGGGGGCAGATTCCAGATGGCTGGGGATTAATTAGTATAGCCCAGAAATGGTGGCCCCTGAAAAATAAGGGCTATGAAGGATAATAAATCATACTGAATTGGATGGGATTCCACTTAAAACTACTATTGGAAATTGTAGAACAAATTAGCGTACCGCTTGCAACAGTTTTCAATTTGCAATATTTAGAAGAGAGATGGTTCCTTTAGAATGGAAGAGGCAAACTTGTTAACGTTAAGGTTACGAAGAACAGATGTGAGAACTAGACCAGTGGGATTTAACATCAGTGCAATTATTAGGGATTATTCAAAAGATCACATGGTGGATTCTTGATTAAACAAATTTGATCAACCCATCTCAACGGTTTTTAAAGCAAGGTCATGCTTAACAAATATGTTATGTTTTTTGGAAGACATCACTAAGTGGGTAGATGAGGGATCACCAGTAGATATCGTCTACTTAGATTTTCAAAAAGCTTTCGACAAAGTACCACATCAAAGATTACTGCTGAAACTAAAGGCCCATGGCATAGGAAATGGTATAATAAACTGGATAGAACAATGGCTGATTGACAGAAGACAACGTGTAGTTGTTGATGGGGAGGCTTCAAACTGGAAATCGGTATTGAGTGGGGTACCACAGGGATCAGTATTAGGACCTATATTATTCTTAATATATATCAACGATTTGGATGATGAAATAACAAGCAAGGTGTTGAAATTTGCGGATGATACAAAAGTGTTTAGAAGGATTAAAAGTGATGGAGATAGACAGCATTTACAAGATGATCTTGACAGGTTGATCAAATGGTCTGAAAAGTGGCAAATGCTGTTCAATTTTGGGAAATGTAAATGTCTCCACACAGGACATGGGAACGAAGAGGTAGAATATACAATGGGGGGTACTGTACTAAGTACTACTGTAAAAGAAAAGGACTTAGGGTTAACCATTAGTGCTGATATGAAGGTTTCAGAGCAGTGCGGAATTGCAGCTTCAAAGGGAAATCAAATCCTTGGATTAATTAGGCGAAACATAACGTATAAGGAAAAAGAGCTAATAATACCGCTGTACAAAACAATAGTTAGGCCTCATTTAGAATATTGTATTCAAGCGTGGAGGCCATATCGCAGGAAGGACATAGATATGCTAGAAAAGTGCAGAACAGACTAAAATGATACCAAAACTGGGGATCTTAGTTACGAAATACGCCTAAAAAAATGCGGTTTAACAACACTAGAGACCAGGAGATTGAGGAGGAGATCAGATAGAAGTGTTTAAAATATTGAATGGTTATGAAAATATTGATAGAAATATATTTTTTTCAATTAAGAAAGATAGAAGGACTAGAGGACATGAAGTTACATTAGCAAAGGAGCAGAGTAGATTAGGTTTTAATTTTCACAAAGGACTGTAAATGAATGGAACAGATTATCTGCTGATTGTGTGGGTGCTAGTAGCGTGAATATGTTTAAAAATAAAATCGACACATACCTCAGACGGGCGGGATACACATAGATAACTCTCGATAAGCCAAAGGGCTTCCTTGTCCACCTGCCACCTAGAGTTAATTCTCTGGGTGGCAATCTTGTTAAATCTTGTTAAATCTTGTTCAATCTTGTTAATGTGTTGTTCCATTTCCTCATATGTCCCCATGTGTTGTTCCATTTCCTCATATGTCCCCATGTGTTGTTCCATTTCTCCGTATGTCCCCATGTGTTGTTCCATTTCCCCGTATGTCCCCATGTGTTGTTCCATTTCCCCGTATGTCTCCATGTGTTGCTTCATTTCTCCGTATGTCCCCATGTGTTGTTCCATTTCCTCGTATGTCCCCATGTGTTGTTCCATTTCCCCGTATGTCCCCATGTTTTGCTTCATTTCCCCGTATGTCCCCATGTGTTGTTCCATTTCCTCATATGTCCCCATGTGTTGTTCCATTTCCCCATATGTCCCCATGTGTTGTTCCATTTCCCCGTATGTCCCCATGTGTTGTTCCATTTCCCTGTATGTCCCCATGTGTTGCTTCCTTTCCCCGTATGTCCCCATGTGTTGTTCCATTTCCTCGTATGTCCCCATGTGTTGTTCCATTTCCTCGTATGTCCCCATGTGTTGTTCCATTTCCTCGTATGTCCCCATACGTTGTTCCATTTCCCCATATGTCCCCATGTGTTGTTCCATTTCCCCGTATGTCCTCATGTGTTGTTCCATTTCCCCGTATGTCCCCATGTGTTGCTCCAACACAACTGATCATTATTCCCTTTCCCCCCTCGGTCTCTCCCCTTCAGATCTTCCACTATATCCACTTTAAACTGGTCTCCATGCAGCCAATCATCAATAATCTTCACCAGATCCACTTTTAAGCTATCCAGGACATTCTATTTTCTGTTCCCAATGTCCACAGCAGATTCTTAACTTGCCATTTATAGACTCACATCCAGCTTTCCTATTACACTATTAGATCAAATATTTCCTATTACACCATTAGATCATATCTTTCCTATTACACAATTAGATCATATCTTTCCCTAACAAAACCATGATATTTTTATTATATGTTCAAAAGTAAAATTAATTATTCTCCTTCTATAACCTATTCACACCTCTAATCCGACTATGTCTGCACTTCGCACCCTTACGGATCACCTGAGAACAACAATGTCCGATATCAGTTGGAATTACTTTTGTTTGGGGGTCAGAGGCAGTTTTTGTGTGGCATCAGACATCGATGCTGTTAATATTTTTATATTGATAGTACCACATCAATGTTTACCAACTTTCATCTAGGGGGTAGGGGGCTGAGGCCTGATGAAAGTAATCTTGTCTTATATCGGACATCAACACTCCGAGATAATCCCTTAATGCAGCATAATGCAGAAATTATTCTCAAGCCTTTGTCACTCTTCACTCAGCTCGAGAACCTTTGTAAAAAGCCAGCACATTTGTTTGACAAATATTTGTTGAGTACCTGTACTTGCCAAGCGGTGTATATTTGCAGTTTCACAAAGGATACTAATGCATGTCACATTCAATCTAAGTGTTGTTCTTGTCACTAGCTGCTTGGCAACTTACGTACATAACTAGTGTGAAACATGCTGGCAATCTAACATAGATATTGTGAATTCTGAACAATAATGTTGATTTGAGAACTCTACAGTAATGGAATCTTTGAAGGACTTTTGTTGGTGAGATATTTATAAGACAATGTGTTTACATTGCAGACCAAACATTATATATATATATATATATATAATCACTAATGGGAGAGGCTGGTTTGATTCTTGTTTCCTGAATGTAAACACATTCTGAGTGATGTATATTTTCAATATGCATGTGAACATAGTTAATAAACCATGCGTGTAAACAAGTCCTATTTAAACAAATTAATTGTAAATGAACCACATGTTTGTAACTTATAAACAAACAACATTTGAGAAAAAGCAACCCTGAAGAAATGCATACATCATGTGTTAACATGTTACCCAATAATGATATACCACCGTTTTTGATTCATAATAACTAATTCAATGACAATGGTCATTCAATTATAATTACACTGCCTAATAATCAACTGAAATTATAATTAAATTTTAATATGTAAATGGAATTTTATGTAAAACACCTTAGAGCATTTTATTTTAAGTGGATTCAGGTGCTACATAAACTTTTATTATTATTATAGTGACTAATTACTAACTAACACAACAGTAGTCCCCGTATTTCATGTTTGGTGCAAACAGAAGTATAGAGTTTAAATACTTCTTGTAAGAAGCTGACACTCACCAGGCGCATAGGGAACATAGTCGAGCTCTCCATCATACCGATCGTTCCAGTAGGAATGTGCCGTCCAAGTGCTGGACACGTAGTGGACGCAGCACACGAGTGACCACACAAGTAGGTACTGTAAACAACAGCAACATACAATTACATACATTATATATATACTTTTAAAATTGACATGTTTAAATAAATGTTTAAATTCACACTCACAAGAAGAAAATGCCAAACATTCATTCATAAACAAAATGTATCAGAAACATTATCAAAATTAAAAGGCAGACAAAACTGGCTAGTGATCACTATACTTAATGACACAAGTCTCAACCACCCACCAAGATGTAGTTCCACTGTTTAGAATCAACAGTACAAATTAATACCAACTGTCATTTGCTGGAAAACTTCACACTTTCACCACGCTACAAAAATGTGACTATACCTGTACCTGTGTATCTGCTACATTCGTAAGATCCATTGTGCACACAGTGCACCGGGAGCCAAAACAAAAACATTGCGCACCAGCCAAAATTGTTTTACTGCTAACTGTTTGCAGAAGTAAACTGGTATTCCCAATCAGTGGTAACCAAATACTGAAAGTAAATATTTACAGATGTCTATAACTTCCTTTTTTTACCAACTAATAGAAAAATAAACATGTGTAGTTCCAGTGTCGCGGACAACTTCTTTGATGTACTTGTCAGTGGTGTTGACATTTTAACAAAGGCAGGTGCTGCATTAATGTCCATGTGATAAGTAAATTGAAGTGTGTCTCAGCACATGTTCCAACAATCAACAGTTACACATGCGATTTCGCGCAAGTTTGAAGCCTGTAAATTCAACATTAGCTACGTTGCTAGCCTGAAGAGAATGACTATATACATGCGTGCATGACTTTGTTAGTTAAGCCATTAATTGAAAGTTCGCTTGAGGGTTGGTTGAGTGAGTATTGTGTGCTGCTAAAGCCCATCCTTCCTTGAGTTTGTCTAGTACTACAACAGACAGACACTAACACAGCAGCTAAATAGGCCAATCTCTGCTTAGTGGGATCCGTGGGCAATCAAAGCATTAACGACACAAATACAAGCCAATTAATGTGAAGGACCTTCATTTTAAAGAAGGTTGACACCACATCTGGGTGGAAACCACAAGGATGTTGCAAACAAGTCTACTGACATCTAAGACAATGAACACTAATTTAAAAAAGACTTGTTGTAACAGTATATCTTACACCCGCTGGTAGATACCCTCACCCTGAATACCCTCCACCCTCTGTTACCATGCTGATCTATTTGGAGGTACCTTGTGCTTAACGAGAAAAAGCTGTGTTATGCTGTCAAGGCTGCCGATCATAATTAAAGGTTTCAGTGTTAACTCTGTTAAGTTGAAATCCTTGCTCTCTTGAAAACAAGTTCAGTGGTGCATGGAAATTGGGTTCAAATTACAAGTTACCAGGGGACCATTTCACTAAGATGAACCCACAAGAAACAAGAATCCACTGTTAAATTTAAGGTTTTTAAAAAATGAAAAACCACTGCTGTATCACAGAGGACACTACAGTTGTGACACACCAGCGAACGTGTCTGGTTCAAGTTCTGACAGCACAATTAGTGACAAAACATGTTCGCCAAACAATAAAAACAGATGTACGAAGGCAGGCATTACAAGACTAAAGCCTTCTTTTAAGAACTGAAGTCCCAGGCAAGTAACACACAAGCAACTGAAAAGCTCTAGGGAATCACTGAACAAATTTTGTGTGACGAGTATTTTTTAGGAGTTACCAATGGAATAGTAAACTGGATATTTCATAACATTTGTATGCAACAGAAACAGCCTCAACTTTAATGTTTTATATAATTTAATGTATAATGTATGTTTATTTTATTTATACAACACCCAAACCATATATCATTAAAACATACATTTAGTGATTATATATATACATGTACATATATATACACACAGAATGATAATGACACACAGTATGACTGAAATACCCACCATGACAGCTAAGTCTTGCTGCAAATACAAATTGTGTAATTTGCTAAACTACCATAATTTCAGCATCCTCCAGTGTTTGGACACGTCGTGACTGTATCGGTTGTGTAGGTAAGATCCATCAAACAAACACAATGCATGTGTAGCCAATACAATGACAGCGCACCACCAATATATTCTTTTTGCCGCTAATCCTTGTGTGCAGAGTAGAACCTGTATCCGGAGTCAGTGGTAATCCAGTGTTTACCGTAAATGCATGCAGAAGAAATCTATAAAACTCACTAAAAAATGCATGACTGCACGCATATATGTGACTCCAGTGCGACTGTCAACTTTTTTGATGTACTCATCAGCGGTATTAACATTTAACACAAGCAGGTGTCATGCGTAATTTCCATGTGATTAATTAATTCCAAGTGTGTCCCAACACGATGTGGTCAAATGCTATCCAGCAGCACACATCACACACATTTGAACCTTAGTGCTCCATTGCCTGCCAGAAAAGACCAACAGACCAACAGAGCAAGTTGCACTACTTCCTTATTCAAGGGACTAATTGAAAGGTGTGGTGGGGTAGGCCTTGTGACTGTTGTATGCAGCCAATAGCCATCCATAAAGAGCCTATTGACACATCCCTACAGTAACACTGCACTTCAGGGGCCAGTTCAATTATTATACAGGTAGTGAGTTGCTTGTTTAGACTTGCTCTGTGGATGCTGCATGCCATACAGCTGTGAAATGGAACAGGCTTGTACTGTCAAGTTTATAATGAATAGTCTATATTATGGCTGACTGAATTGTGAAGTGGGATATTAATTCTGTAAGCATTTATTCATCTCTTCCAAATAATACTTCCAGCTCATTCAGTGTCTCACAATGCATGTACTCATTTTTGCAGATTCTACTTGAGTTTGATCTTTTATTGAATTTTGCTAATCTATTAGAAGCCATACACATGAATGAATAAAGTGATCATTCACTTATGAAATGCACTAAGAATTTGATTTGCAAATGAGTTTTTCACCTATGAACTGCCAATTTTCTTAGCAACAGTTATAACTCAAAACTCTGCCATGGCAGTCAGTTGTAATTGTAGCAAGAGGGTCTGATAAGCTTACTAATATGCCAACATATATATATATATATCTACTCCTTACAGCAGCATACATCGACCAAATATGCATAAGGGACCGTCTTAGAAAGACCAGACCAGACCAGAGCCAGTCTGCATAAAATTTTGAAGCCTCATTGCGTAGACAAAATCTTTTATTTTATAATTTGAATTGTTAGTATACATAGTATACCCAGACATATAATGATATAATTATTTTTTGCATCCAAAAAATATTTTTCGTGATTTTGAGAGGCGTTTTTTCAGAGGTTGTATATCCTATTTCTCATAATGGAGCGGCTGACCTGTATATATAAATATAGAATTATATATATATATATATATACAAAACTCATACATTATACTGTATTTTCCATTAAAAGTTCTGGCCACGATTTTTTCTTTGTGACAGAAACAAAGGGCAAAGTTGTCTAAGCAAGAACAGTATGCTGTAAACAGTTGATCTGATGGAGTCATGGACTTTCCATTAAATATATATGCTAAAGAAACTGGACATTAGAAACGTAGTTTTGGGCATGTGAGTAGGGCCTATACTACTACTACTGGTCTAGCATATACTGGTGGGAATAACAGTTGTGCTACCTAGGCTAATGTTTTATCATTATGCTGTTTTAACAAAAAACAGGACACATTCATCCATAAGATATATACATGTCCTAAATATGTGACTCTTATTCCGTCAAATTTGTGCAAATAAACTGTTAGAAAAGTTGTTTTGTGTGAAGAATATAGACCAATGGAAATTTTTATTTTGCAAAAGACACTATTTCCTAAAACTGTGAACCCTATTTGCACATATGCACAAATAGGATTATTACTGTGCTTCTAGTGGAGCGCAGTAGCGCAGTGGTAAGAGCTCCGGACTCTCGACTGAGAGAACACGGGTTCGAATCCTGTGCGGCAGTGTCGAACCTTGGGCAAGTTCAATTACTCTACATTGCTTCAGTTCACTCAGCTGTATGAATGAATACCTGGCTATAGACAGTGGTGGTTATTTGTGTACGAATAGTCTTCATGTATTTATTACAGAGTGGCTGAATGCTTCCCAGAGAAGTCGAGATGGTGTTCGATTGAACAGGTCTGCCAGGGAGTAAAGTGCTTTGAACAGTCCTGAGAACTGGATACTGCGCTATATAAGTACTTAAAAGAACTTACCTTTTATTTCTGCTGTGGAAATTACTCTGTATTTGTCATGTGGTCAGTATGAGATCAGACAACTGTAGTTTGGAGAAATGTCCCAATAATAGTGTCCCAACCCACGACAAGTAAAGAGCGGTGAAGTAACACAGGTCGTTGTACTATAGTAGTCTATATAGATTATGGAGCATGGTGATTATGGGTAATATGGCATGATACACTACATCTACAGACTATGTAGACTACAGGCTACACCTTGCATAGTCAGCTGCATGGTTTCTGCTGTATCAAGGTTTCTGCTGTATTTTTATATTTCTATATATATATATATATATGTAAGGCATATCGTCTTACAAATATTGTAAATATTTCACTAAAAACATCTTGTTTGATGCTTTGATGAAATAAATGGTTCTGATTAATAATATCAATACGTCGCAGAATGATTTATAAAATTGTTGATGAAAACTGCATATTATGATTGCATACAGCAGAAACCGAGTGGTCCACTATTATACTATTACTAGTGTATGTACATGTAGACTATGGAGTATGGTAAGTATCATCTACACCAGACCTGGGGCCGAAGTACTTGGTACTCGTGTACTCGAGTACATTTTTGAAGTACTCGTAAGTCATAAAACCCATAACCACAGACTCGACTTGACAGGTGTGACGCCTAGAATATTTCGCTCCGCGTGATATTTCATTTACTGAAGCGATTGTTGGACTATTGTCTGTTTGCTCGACAATACGTTAATGGTACGTGAATGCATCTGCAAAATAGTGTTTCTTCATATTTTGTGTGGTTTTTAAAGACACTTAATATATACTTTTATTGTAAACGCTCCATTGTCGCCCACGGAGGACTTGCTGTTTGTCCACCACCAGCTGTTCGCACGGGTGTGTCTGCATTCTTGCGACTGATGAGGCGTGTCTAAGCCGGCCGCACTCAGTACGGTCCATTGTGTGTCAATGCCGATCGACCTGACACAACACCGAATTCGGACGGGACAATTCGTATTCTATCACGGAAGGATGCGTAAGGCATCACATCTCCATCGCAACGATGCCAAGTGTCGCCAGCCCCTGAGTCACCCAGGCGCGACAGCCGTGTTCGTCTTTGTTGCCTTTCTACCGATGATCATCGCGGTGGACATCTGGGCGACATCGCAAGACGGACCATCGTCACCGGCTGCACAGCTGGTTAATTGCCACTTGAAGCGACCTTCCGACGGTAATGAATTCAACAATAGTATACTTGTCACCTGTGTGATGCCATTACTTGGTAACAAAGGCGTGCATACAGTAAACGGAAACGTCGCAAATGCAAAGACAACGGGATTCGGATTAAATAGAAAAGGCATACGAATAGCTAGCTGTAACATAAATCATGTATCAAATAAAATGCATGAACTGAAAGGTGTTCTTCAGGTGGATCCCCGTCCGATAGATATCCTTGGCATATCCGAAACCTTCCTTACGTCAAGTGACCATGATGCAAGACTTACGATTGGTGGTTTTCATCAGCCTGAGAGACGAGATCGCAGCGGGAAGCGCGGTGGAGGATTGCTGGCATACGTATCGACAGCGTTTAACTATGTCCGTCGTCATGACCTCGAATGTGACGGCATAGAATTGCTGTGGATTGAAATTATGCCACCTAGATGCATGTCTTTCCTTGTGTGTTTCATTTATCGACCCCCTAACAGTGTAATACGAACAGACCGAGAAATTGTCTCGAATATTGAAAACGCGCTATGTCTGACAACGGACATCTATGTGTTAGGAGATGTCAATATATACTTGATGAAAGGCACACACTACACATTGTACAACGACTTGATCATGTTGGGACTCGACCAACTTATATGCGAGGTCACACGCCCGGAATCAAAATCGTGTATCGACCATGTGTACGTAAACAACCGTAAAAACGTACTGACATCTTCCGTCGCATCCATCGGTCTCTCAGATCACTGCCCCGTGACAGTCGTTCGAAAACATAATGGGTCTTTTGCCAAGACGAACGTGCACAAAACCATCTGTTACCGTGATTTTAAAAACTTTGATGAACATAGTTTTTAAAGCAACTTACTGATGCGCCATGGTCTTTGATCGACATGACGGACGATGTTGACATAAAACTGGACCTGTTTGAACAAATATACATTTCTGTGTTGAATGAACATGCGCCGATTATAGTAAAGCGTGTCAAATCTATTAAGCAACCTCCCTGGTTTAACGCCGATCTGGCTAAATTGATAGCGGCCAGAGATCGACTGTTCGACGCCTCAAAACACTCAAGAGACCCTCGCATTCTGGCGATATATAAACATGCTAAGAACCGTGTGAATCATGACATCCGAAAAGCTAAGCGAGACTTCTACATAAAATCACTGGAACAACAAACACCAAATCCACGCGTGATATGGAGTCACATCAAATCATCTTTGGCTACAACGAGTGCGGTTCAACCGAGACAAACCAACCAGAACAGTCAGCCACACCCACACCAGAAAATGATGGCTGATCAATTCAACGAACATTTTGCCAACATTGCATCGAAATATGGTACAACGACAACCACTGTGTCGAACTACTCAAAACTAAAGTCATTTATCGGGCGAAGCAAACCAGAAAATGTGTCTTTTAAATTGCCGAATATGACGATTGAATGTGTTCTTAAACAGCTACGAAAGATGTCAGCGATAAAAGCAACCGGACTGGATGGCATCAGTTGTAAACTAATAAAACTGAGTGCTGAAATCATTGCACCGCACATAGTCAACATTTGCAATGCTAGTATCAATAAGGCGCACTTTCCACGATCATGGAAGAAGGCCAGAGTGGTCCCGCTGTACAAAAGCGGAGACTCAAACGACATCATGAATTATAGACCTATATCGGTCTTGCCAATTATGTCTAAGCTTCTGGAACGACACGTGCACAAACATTTCTACGCTTATCTAACAGAGTTTAAATTACTGCTAGACGAGCAATCCGGCTTTAGAGAGAATCGGTCATGTGATACCGTATTGCTTAAGCTGACCGACTATTTTCTGAGCAACATTGACAAAGGCAACTTGACTTGGTTGACCATGATCTGACTTTACTCAAACTGGAGTTGTATGGTTGCCATGAAAAAGAGCTAGCCTGGTTCCGATCTTATCTTAGCGAACGCTACCAACGCGTGAAATATGACAGTGTGTTGTCAGACCGTCTTCCGGTAACGATAGGTGTGCCGCAAGGCTCAATACTTGGACCCTTGCTTTTTATTATTTTCATGAACGATGCCATTCTCGAAGTAGCAAACACGCGGATTGACATGTATGCCGATGACTCGACACTATACACGGCCGGCAAATGTTTTGCAGACATAAACCGGGCACTAACAACTCACTCAAAACCACTGTACAACTGGATAAACGAAAATCGAATGATTCTAAACGCCGATAAGACAGAGTGCATGCTACTTGGCACCAGGCAGAAATTACAACGTGCAAGTCCGAACTTCTGCGTACATGGCAACAACTGTATCGTATCACCCGTTCAGACCCACAAATTACTTTGCTTATACGTCGACAGTAACCTAACTTGGAATGCACATGTGACCAAGCTATGCTCCAAGCTGCGGAGCCGGTTGTATTTGTTCAACCAAGTGAAACGCTTAATGCCGCTACGTGCAAGGAAACTGTATTTCTCAGGGATGGTGCAACCGTTGATTGACTACGGCTGCGTCATATGGGGTAGTTGCGGACACGTTTTGCTGTCGAACGTTCATAAGATGATGAAGCAGTATGCACGTGTAATTTTGAATGTGAAAGACCGACGACAAGTTTCAACAGTGACACTATTTCGCTCTCTAGGATGGTTGCCAATTGATGTTCGCATACGTTACTTCACTGCCATGGTAATGTATAATATCATGCATGAGCAAGCCCCGGCCTACCTTATAGACCTATTTACATTAAACAGTAGTGTACATGATCATCACACCCGCGGCTGCACAAACATTCGTGTTCACAAGTACAACCTGACCATAGGCCAGCGCACATTTGCTTATAGGGGTGCGAAACTATGGGACGATATCCCGGAATCTATACAGAATGCCAATAGTGTAGATACCTTTAAGTCTTTTTAAAATTTCTCAAGAAGGATGTTTACAATTGTTTGCACTTTTCAATTGATATGCCTGAATGAGTATTTATTTTAAATGATGAATTGTTTTAATTCATTCATCTTGATCTTATTGGCTATTATTATTGACTTTAATCTTTCTAGAATTGGTAAATGTATTCATGATGTTGTTTTATTTGTAGTGTCATATTAATCATTTATTATTTAATTTATTGTTATTTATTATTATTTATATTTTTATTGTTGTGAATTGTATATTTTATAAAAGCTGTGTAAATGTTGATGTAAGAATGTAGTGTGAGATGGCCCATTGAAAATCACGATATAACGTGACATGGTCACCATCATTAAATAAAGCTTTTACTACTACTACTAAAACTTGTGGGTCATGGATTTGTACTCGTACTCATTGTACTCAGATTTTACGAGCACATTACGAGTACATCTGGGTACTTTATCAATATGTACTGGGGAAAATAAATATATTTGGTTATAAAATGAAACTTTCCTGAAATATTTAAATGTTCAACTATTTTTTAAATACTTTGTTATTTCTGATAGAATACCACCTTACCATGATGCCTACACATAGTACATCCTCATTCTCTGATAAGCATGACTATGATACCCAAACATGGCAACAGGCAGCATCTTTTCCCAGTCAGAAACACCCTGTAAAGCAAACAATAATTGTAGGCTATCAGTTCAGGCCATAAACCTGTTTGTTTAATTAAGCCACCAGGATGTCCATAAACAGCCAATTAGCAGTTAACCCACCAGTTAGACAGGAAATGCCTTTGATGTAGTCTGGAGACCATGCCACTTGACAGTGGCTGACAGTGCTAACTGATAAGAACAAGAACTGCCAGTCTTCCTCTGTAGAAGTAAGGTGGCTCAAGTCAGACTGCCTCCTACACTAGTATAATCCCATGCCAGCAGCCTGGCTAAAAAGTCCAAATGGGATGCTGAGCCTGATATGTGGACATGTGCTAACCCTCTCAACAACTAGTAGTCTACTATCAGCAAATATAAATTGCAAACTTATAATATCAGCACATTGCTGAGGTGATTGTAGAAGTGATTGTAGAGGTGATTGTAGAGATTTTCCTCATAAAAAATGGATCGACTGCCATTGCATATTCACTTGTGCTGAGTTATATGAATTAGATTAATTAATAATTTTAAAATACATTATTATTTATTATTTATCTTTTAAAAAATGTACTTTTACTCGTACTCGTGAGAATGTACTCATACTTGTTCCCATACTCAGCTTTTAGCAATATACTCGTACTTATCCATCTTCATTGTACTCATGAAAATGTACTCGGCCCCAGGTCTGATCTACACGTCACTAGTCACTACACTCTACAGTACAGGCTACATTGCCTACAAACTAGGCAACAAGGCTATAATGCCAGTCTTGTCGTCGATCGTGTCAACAATATAAACATGCCGTTTTCATAAAAATCTGAAGAAACATTACCGAAATACATCCATATTGTAACTCCCTGCAATTTATGTGTCATGTTCTGCAAATAAATAATCAATAAAAAGGATATGTTGATGCACGTGACGCAGTTGCCTTGGAAGTCACTTTAAGTTTCACTCTTTCACTTGAGTCTTGACTCTAGAGTCAAGTGTTTGTATCTCCTGCAATAGCGAATAACTTATAACTTGATGTCAGATTCAGCGAGATGCACGGGAGTAGTGTTTGAAAATTAAATTGCGCGTTTGAGACAGGTATGCGTTTTAATGCACACTTCATTATCGCCCAATCTTGTCACGAAGTCTTGCGACTTCTTTAATAAATCCCCCCCGAGGCTATAAATGCCAATCAAATTAACTTCAGGGCCTCACTTTTTGTTGCTGTGCACGAAAGCCGAAAGATTGTTATACATATACACGGACATGCTGCGTTGAAAGTGAGTGCTGGTAGTGATCATTGTGCAGCGTGCAAACGTGCGTTTCTACAGCGCCCAAACTAGAGTTGTCGTCTGCCGTTGAAATCTGGAAGTAAAGACAAGCCTCGACAAACGCTAGGTAGCGCCACTGTTCGCCACTCTTGCTAAGGTTCGCGATTAAAACGACGTCAGCATGTATGATAACTTGAATCAAGGCGACATCGAGGAAGACGATTTAAGTGAATTAAGACCAGCGAAGCACTATGTGCATGGAGAACAGGACATGTAGGCCTAGATTAGCAGCAGCTAGGACACGGGCCCGGTACACAGGCGAGAAGAAGACTGCGATCTGGAGAAATAGATGTATATGGACAAGGTTAACACGTATAAACGAATATAATCCTCGTTTGCATTGGGTTGAGGCGGGAGACCACACACAATGGAGTGATCTTGTTGTTTGTTTTTTCGTTCCCTTATTCACACACATACACACACACACACACACACACACACACACACACACACACACACACACACACACACACACACAGTAGCATTTGTCAACCTACTTAGAACGTCATCGATCTTGCTTCATTGAGCTAGCTATGCACTGGAATGTTTTCATTGAACAGCCTATGCACCACAGGGTGGAGAGAGGTTCTCCAGACCCGCTGGAGAACAGACCCAATCGTATTCGGTGAACACTACAGCAAGCCTAAGTGCAGAAGAATTGATGCGAGAACGGTGCCTACGGTGGCTACATGGGGCACTGCCTGTGGACGAAAAGGACGACCTCTAATATAATGTTTTTTTTATGAACTGTAGCATTTCTGCTATTTCTGGATGTTTAAATCTACTTTCCTGAGGTTTAATTTTATAAATGAGGAAGGTCAAGCCAGTAGACAGACGTCAACAGACCCTTTGTCTTGCGTACAGATGCGTCCGATACCGGACTCGGAGCAATGTTACTCCAAGAGAATAACGGAGTCTTATTCCCAGTCGCGTTTGCGAGCAAGAAGCTCAATCCCACGCAAAGGCGATATTCCGTGATAGAAAGAGAATGTCTGGCAATTGTTTGGGGACTCGAGAAATTTCACTTATACCTATATGGGCGAAGTTTCATTGTGCAGTATTATCAACGATCCCTGAAATTCCTAAACACTGCGAAGTTGACAAACAATCGATTTATGCGATGGGCTCTTAAAGTCCAACCCTATCGTTTCCGGGTAGAGTCAATCCCTGGAACAGATAACATAGGTGTAGACTACCTAAGCCGAATGGAATAGATGTAGGTTCCATCAAATTAGTTGAGACAATGAAGTGTCATGAATTTTTGTTGTGCAACTAGATAGTAATTAGTTCGGCGAGTGATCGCCAGGTTATTTATTGTATTAAATTTAATGTATTAAATTACTGTATTAAATGTATTCCTTAATATTTTTGTTCAGGAAGTAGATTCTTAGCGGGGGATAATGTAGCATTTCTGCTATTTCTGGATATTTAAATCTACTTTCCTGAGGTTTAATTTTATAAATGAGGAAGGTCAAGCCAGTAGATAGACATATTGTTAACCAACCGCCTTAGTTACGTAATTACAGCAATTCGGTTGCAGATGCGCTCAGTGAAGCGTGGTATTCTGTTGCTAGTGTTTCTAGGCAAGCAGGTGGTTTCACCATAATCTTAGAGAGGGTGTTCCACAATGCCTAGTTTGAATTGTATATTGTATTAGCCAATAGAAATGATGGAAACCTGTCATATGATGTGTAATTAGGTCTGCTTATATAAACGTTTGTTGTACGCATTTCGCCATCTGGGCGCTGGCGAAGGACTGTGACAGATCCAGGGTTGAACGAGACAGGTTGCCCTGCTGCTAAGAGAATGGCAAGTCAAGTCGTAATGCGTGGTGGGAATCGTTAACGTGGGTTACGTTCCCAAGCTTTTGTGTGTGTATAATATTCAGTGTCCAGAGTGACTGTTCGATCGAGTTTCGAAGAATCCATGCCGCCACGTAAGCATTATATTGATACAACGTTCCGGTCGGCCCCAACGTATTTGCGTCGATGAGCGATAATCGCGACACGCTCACCCAGCTCGGGCCATCCTCGAACAGCGGTCTCATAGCGACATCGTCAGAAAGCTTGACCGAATGCGACTCGCAGCGGCCGGCGGTAAACGTATACTGCCAGGCGTCGTCATTCACGCGAGCCCGTTCATCTGACTTCTCGATCGTTTGCGACAGGGCAGGGCAAGACCTCTCGATCGAATTCATAGCGGCCGGTGGTAAGCGTCTACTGCCCGGCTTCGTCTTTCAGTTGAACGTATTCAACTGACTTCGCAATCGTTTGCGACCGTGCGATCATTGAACGGACGCGACTCGAGAATTCGCGGCGTACGACGGCAATCGTCAAGTGCCCGGCTATGGAACGATATTAGGGCCATAATTCCACAATGCTACATTGTTGTTTTCTGACTTTCGATTATCCATTTACGCCGAGATTGTCGAATTCTGACTTTCGATTATCCGTTTACGCTGTCATTGTGCAAGATTGTTGTCAAATAATTCACTAGAATGGCGTTTGGTCAAATATTTCTCCAAAATATTTTCTCGAAAAGAAGTTCTCGAAAAGATAATCTGGCACAAATTGCACTCAGTGACCTAAGCAGCTAAGCAACTTGCAAATACTGAAGTATCCCTTGCAAGTCAGGCCAAAGCAATTATATAATTGCTTTGGTCAGGCCTTGCGCTGTCAGTCCCCAACGTCACGACGTAGTGTACAGAATACTTATATCGAGCATTTTTCACCCACGTTATGAGCTGTTTTATCAAAGTTGGAGTTTAAAAGAACTCAAAGTCGATGAACGAAAGAAACGAAGTGCCAAGCAGTCTGCCAGAAAACGCGAATTGTTTGTCGGGAAGGTTGGTACTGTGTGTGAGCGATAATTCGTGATGTTTCGAAAACTGTCAATAATAATATTTATTCGTACTATAACGTGTACAATTCAGTGAAAGCAACGTATACATCCATCTAAAATGTATATAAAACGGTCAGTGCAGCCAGTCTCGTCTATGAAGCGTGAGCGTCTATGTCATGAATGGGGGAGGCTGTTTTTAAGTGAATTTTATTAAACTTTAAAGATAATAATAGTGTGGAGTCTCCCATCACACTGTGATTTGTTTTGAATTTTGTTGACATTATGTAAATTGTTATTGTAAAATTTGTAGCTTAGTATTTGTTTTCATATTTTGTAGTTCTAGTTGTCTCCAGTGCTTGGCAATGTTCTATTAACTGACTAGTCTGTATTATTGTGGTTACAATGTAATGGTCTTATGAGGTCTCATTCTTTATATACTGGCACTGAGGGTGGTCACTACCAGGGTGCTTGTCGTCCTCAGTGGTTCTTTTACGTCCCAAATTGAGACGGGACCGACATTAATGTGATCACCGAGTCACGAGGGATACGCCGTCCCCAATTTTGAGAGCCAGATTTTTACACCAAATATCATGCCTGCTCGGTCCAGGTTTCGAACTCAGAGCACTGGCATGCCAGGCGGATGTGCTAACCACTACACTAGCCGCACTCTCTGTATAATTTGTTTCTGCTGTTGGGATAAATAAAATGTATCCTTACCTTACCTAAGATGGGAGGGTGTGTTTCTATATTTCATAAAACCAGCACAAACCCTTGGAGTAACATACACTATCGAGAGGGATGCGGGGGTACCAGCCCAGCCTGATCACAGTGCTTTCTTCTATATCATGAGCAGTCTTACTCCAAACCCACTATACTTTATCTTAGTCACATATTGAACATAACTTGGGATAATGTCATTGTTTTTCATTTTATAGGTTAATGAAGAGGAGCTCAGCATGAAACTGCTGCAGAATAACATGTATAGGGACGTACATGGTGGTATGCACCAACTACCCAAATTTACACTGGGGAGTCTAGTGGAATACTTATCCCAGTGCGGAAAGAAGCTGGAGGAAAAGAGCAAGTCTCTATACAAAGAAAGGCGAGTTATCTTAACATTAAACTAAAAGGACTGTAGGATTAAAGGTAAATGCGAATAACCATATGAGCTTAGTAGTTTGTACGTCCCTGTCAAATATGATACTGCCTTGATGAAATAATATTTTTCTTTGTCAATGGATACCAGCAGGCTTATTGGTAAGAGGTTTGGCAAATTTCTATGTGTTAAATGTAAGAACAAACATTCAAAACCTAACAATAAATTATTCAGGACCAGTATTCAGGAATACCCTGCCTCATAAACTTAGAATACTCCCGACCATTAACCAGTTTAAAAGAAACCTAACAGCTCCTTACTCGTGAATTATTATTGATATTACATTATATACATGTCTGGGTAAATATATATAGGTGAAGCACAATACTGGGCCAGAAAAGAGGACTGGACAGCAAAAACAAAGTCTTAGATGGTAACCAAAATACATCTACACCTAAAATTAAAGAAGATAAGATATTTTTACTCACTGTTATGTGGCGCAATGCCAAGTGAAGTTCACGATGTAAGTTACATGGTGTCTTTTAACAAAAATATGAGAATGTGAAGCACTTCAGAAATCAAAATTTGCTTGACTGATGTATGCTAGTACCTCATCAGAATCCAACCAAGACTTTTAAAATGTTAAGAATGATCAGAGCACTCTGGACGTGAAATGGTGGACACTGTAACTTACGTTATCCACCAAATCCACAACCACAAATTTTTTAAACAACAATAAACAGGCAGGATGCGTTTTTTTGTGTCTCTTCTTTCTTCATGGGCCTAAGATACAGCACAAATGTTATCAACAGGAACTGTCCACAAAGAAGCTTGTTATGGAGTTAATATAGTGTATTTTAATGTGCACATTTAAATATACATTTGTTTTCATACACATTTTAATAATAACATCTTGGACATGAAAAACTAGGTTAACTTCTGCACTTGTATATTATACCCAGCGTGTCAACAAAGACATATTAATACACTTTTAAAAAGTATTTAGCATATGGCGATGACTCTAAAATAAATTTATAAAATAAATGATTCATTCTTGAAGAAGGTAGACATACATATTATGAACCTTTGAATACTTGACGAGGAAAATACACTTAGAAAATACACCTGATCTTGTCATTTCCAACATACACTTTGACCATTAAACCTCAGGCTTAAAATGTCAAACATGAATATGTGTAGTAGTTACACATGGCAGACAGTTACATGAATTTATACTGAAAACAAAACCAAAACATATAAATGCACTTTACTGATTAGCAGAATTAAAATCAGTCTATAATATTGACTAAGATCAAGCGTCACTATAATGAAATTGAACAATTTAAAATTGCTGTAATGACAATGAACACCTAGTAAAGAAAAATAGTTCACATTTTTCACCGTTTTGAAAAATAGCATAATCCACTAATGTCTGCATGCTGTATCAACCCACCCCCTTTCTCCACCCGGTAAACACTGACTGTTCCCAAGAAGTAAGATATCAAGATGTATAGATGCAGCTGTAGTAGAACATTTCTTGCTGCCTTTTTTCTTGTGAAATGCTGCAGATCATACATGAAACATTATTTTATATCTACTGATTATGACAATGAACAACTCCATAGTTATTTCCTCCCAACGCTACTATGATGCATGTTTTTGTTTACTGAATATATGCTTTTCTTTACAGGAGATTGAACTAGTGTGCTTAGTACTACTAGCTCTCCAAGTTAATCTGGCATACTGGGCAGTTGTATGTCCAGGATCTCGGACAAGATTCTACAGCCATGCAGTATGCTGCATATTAACAGTTTGTCATGTGAATGTCCACCAAGTGATCCCAATTGTGTCGTGAGTTGCATCCATGACAGATTCCTAGTGCCAAGGGGTGTACACTGGCTTCCAGATCAGTCAGTTAGCTTGACTGACTTGGAGACCAATGTAGAATGCAGGTTGACATAAGAATGTAGTGACGCCTGACTAGCTCTACCATTGGTGATGGAACGGTGGGTGCCAGGGTCTGGCAGTTATGGCATGAGTCTTCGGGCAACAACTTTCAACGCTGTGAGAGAGGTTCAGTGTCGAGCATTCTTCGGTGAACTACATCGGTTTAGATATCAATGACATCACTGTATGTTTTCGCTATCTTTGATGGTACTGCATACCAGCTTCCTGACTTTTTGCTGTACATCTGCATCTACCTATACCGAAGAAAAAGTGACAATTAGCATGGCTCTGACATGTATGATATTTTTATACGTGACGACACATTTATCAAAAGTCAATAATACAAGGTATTTGTATTCAATTCAACTATAACTTTTACCAGTGTCCTTGAAAAAATACGTGAATTATCCAGCATTGTTATAGTGGTAGGGTTTCATTGTCTTTGTGTTGCTGATAGTCTGTTGATACACTGGCAGCAGCATTTTACTTGTTTAAATTATGTATGAATCATGAGGACTGTTATATATTTTTCATCTTTCTAAATTATTCTTTTTATCACTATTTTATATTTTAACAAATAATTTACATTACATTTTCATTTCACATGATAATTAAACAACACCTGAATAAGGTTAGTTCTGATATTGTGTACTATCCAGTCCTTGCTCAAAGCACTTTACTGGCTCCCTGGCAGACCTGTTAAATCGAAAACACCATCTTGACTTATGTGGGAAGCATTAAGCTGAAATTAATATGCGAAGACTATCCACCACTGTCTGTAGCAGGTACTCTTCATACAGCGGAGTAAACTGGAGCAATGTAGCATGTAGTGATTGTATATGTAATTCTCAGTCACATAGGGATGACCCTGTCTAGTCTAGTCACTATTTTAAGTTCAACTAAACATCTTTCTAAGTAATTTTTTCTCATTGGTTTACATTTTATGGGTATTAAATATTAAAAATTGTTAAATACACATAATTGTTTAGTCACTAATTTTGTGAGTTGTAAACATATAAGACTTGTATAAACTACAACTAGCATTTGATATCACATGTACTAACTAGTTTTGTTTTTTTGCAACAAAGAATCGTGATAAAAGTAACTCTTTGTTTTTTATATGTACCTGACATTTTGTCAACCTCTTCCTAATTTTTGTTTCTATTGTTGCTTTGCATATTATGTGCATGTGATGTGTATGTGATATTAAAAATTATTACATTATGCATATCAAGTGCAGTGATTGTACCTGTAGTTGTATTGTGCTTTTCATAATTTTGTAGTCAATCTTATCAAATAGTTTCAATAAAATGTTTGTACTTTACATTGTCTTTACTTTAATTCACATGCATTTCTAACAACAATATGCAATTTAACGAGGACACCCATTACTACAAAATCCTCATGCAGACAAACAAAACATTCACATACAGGGGTGGATCCAGAAATTGAGCCTGGCCGAACCAAATGATGTAGTCTAAATTTTGGCGCTACCGAGCCGCCATAACTATAACTTCGGCCGCTTGGCTGGAGTGGTGATATCGGAAAACGGGGGGGGGGGGGGGTGCTAATGAAACATACTTGCACTGTATATACGAAGTTATGTTTGCAACAGAAATATTCCAAATTAAATAAATAGACCATTAAGTTCAAAAATTGAACTGCAAATTAAATGTAGAATGCAACTGAAAGTTTCACAAAAGCCGTATCAACCAAAGATGGTGTAACTACCCTAAGATTGGTCAGAATAAAACAATTGTTAAAACCAATCACATATGTTTGCATATCTTCCAATTATTATGCTATGATTTATATATATAACATTTGTATAGCAGCATCAATTAATACTTACGTTTGTTCTAACTGTCCTGAGCTGCATCCAGCCTCAGGAAGTGACTGGACACCTGAGCTGCCTTTGCTACGAACACTGATGCTCGATAGAGCCACCACAGATCTTGTCATATGTGATGGCTGCAGTGATGTTGAGGTAGTTCACGCCTTTGTGTTGAAGCTGTCGAACAGTCATGAATTGGAATATGGAATGAGTAAGATTATTTGTGAAAATGAACATGGTTTGACAGGACTACTACCCGTCAATATATATATATATATAATATGCATGTGTGGTATGTAACTTGTAAACTTTCATTAACAGGTAAAAATATGTTGCCCAAAGGCCATTTGCCCAGCACTCACGAGTGAAAAGGTCATTTGCCCAGTTGTGAAACAATTACAATGATATGAGAGTGGCAAAGTTATTATTGTATATATATATTGTAAAAGTGTAGTACATAACAAACAACTAGACAATTTACAAGTGTCAACTTATTAACTAAGTACAGGTAGAACACAGATGGGCTGGAAAGAAGGTTACAGGAAATAAAGTCAAACTAATTTTATTCGAAAAATATAAAATAAATAAAAAGTTTTGCAATTTTTCACTGATAGTTCAACAAAACAAAGTTTTAGGAATTCAATAGTAAACCATGCAAAATACCCAATGCCTTAGTTGTGGTCTCAATGTGTCATTCATCTAAAACTGCTAATTAATGAGGAGGACATTTGGCTGGCAGTGGGTGAACCCCTGGCAGTATCCACAAAGTTCTACTGTTTACTCAGAAGGTGGATTACCAGCTGTTACTGTCCAATGATCACCCTTTGTTCTTTAGCTGGACTGCAAGGTGCCACTGCAAACTGGCTACACTTGTCTAAAGGCTGGCTGAGTCACTGTAAGTCTTTAGAAGAAGATTCCAGCAGTTAGTCTTGTCTCTTATGAGAGCAACAAAGGCATTCTATTATGGATTTCCTGGCTTGATTTAACAAACAAAAATGATTATGGCCTTTCAACTATTTGCAACTGTGGTTATTAACTAGAGGTTTCTGACTGGGAAAGTATGTTCCTTGAAGCGAAGCCTCTGTGGCTTCAGTGTCATCAACGTGCAAACAATTTGTAAACTGTCCTGTCAGAAACCTAGCTGTCAACCCTGGCTGTATTTGAATTGAATCACCCAAAGTGAGATGAAGTGAATTAATTCAATGAAACGGAAAACAACATTTACAAAATTTGTCTACAAAATGTATGAATGTAGAAGTATACATTACCAAATGCATGTTATTGATAAATTGAAAGACCAAAATAAAAAACAATTAAAAACAGAACTTCTATAATTTACATGTACAAGAGGATTTGTAACTTAACAAAACATGGGCTGCAATTCTTTGTATAGTAACGGTAATTCTGCTCTCTCACATAAATCAGTTGCAAGCTATCGATACATGTTACGAAGGCTTACATGTTATTGTTATGGACATTTTCACAGTATTGAGGGGTGGTGGTTTTGTTAACATAATAAGCAACATAATATTATATTCATACGAATAAATATGTGTTGAATGAATGAATGAACGTTTATTCAACAACAACAACATAATAC
>CM034536.1:3127426-3165986 GCA_020002185.1 Paraescarpia echinospica | reverse complement strand
TAATTGTAACCCCGGAAATGGTAGCTAAGAAAATAAGGGCTATGAAGGATAATAAATCGCCTGGAGTGGATGGGATTCCGCCCAAACTACTATTGGAAATTGTAGAACAAATTAGCGTACCGCTTGCAACAGTTTTCAATTTGTCATTAGAAGAGGGAGTGGTTCCTTTAGAATGGAAAGAGGCAAACATTATACTGTTATTTAAAAAGGGTTCGAGAAACAAGTCAGAGAACTATAGACCAGTGAGTTTAACATCAGTGATTTGCAAATTATTAGAAAGATTAATTAAAGATCACATGGTGGATTTTCTTGTTAAACAAAATTTGATCAACCCATCTCAACATGTTTTTTTTTTAAAGCAAGGTCATGCTTAACAAATATGTTATGTTTTTTGGAAGACATCACTAAGTGGGTAGATGAGGGATCACCAGTAGATATCGTCTACTTAGATTTTCAAAAAGCTTTCGACAAAGTACTACATCAAAGATTACTGCTGAAACTAAAGGCCCATGGCATAGGAAATGGTATAATAAACTGGATAGAACAATGGCTGATTGACAGAAGACAACGTGTAGTAGTTGATGGGGAGGCTTCAAACTGGAAATCGGTATTGAGTGGGGTACCACAGGGATCAGTATTAGGACCTATATTATTCTTAATATATATCAACGATTTGGATGATGAAATAACAAGCAAGGTGTTGAAATTTGCGGATGATACAAAAGTGTTTAGAAGGATTAAAAGTGATGGAGATAGACAGCATTTATAAGATGATCTTGACAGGTTGATCAAATGGTCTGAAAAGTGGCAAATGCTGTTCAATTTTGGGAAATGTAAATGCCTCCACACAGGACATGGGAACGAAGAGGTAGAATATACAATGGGGGGTACTGTACTAAGTACTACTGTAAAAGAAAAGGACTTAGGGTTAACCATTAGTGTTGATATGAAGGTTTCAGAGCAGTGCGGAATTGCAGCTTCAAAGGGAAATCAAATCCTTGGATTAATTAGGCGAAACATAACGTATAAGGAAAAAGAACTAATAATACCGCTGTACAAAACAATAGTTAGGCCTCATTTAGAATATTGTATTCAAGCGTGGAGGCCATATCGCAGGAAGGACATAGATATGCTAGAAAGAGTACAGAGGAGAACAACTAAAATGATACCAAAACTGAGGGATCTTAGTTACGAAATACGCCTAAAAAAATGCGGTTTAACAACACTAGAGACCAGGAGATTGAGAGGAGATCAGATAGAAGTGTTTAAAATATTGAATGGTTATGAAAATATTGATAGAAATATATTTTTTTCAATTAAGAAAGATAGAAGGACTAGAGGACATGAAGTTACATTAGCAAAGGAGCAGAGTAGATTAGGTTTTAATTTTCACAAAGGACTGTAAATGAATGGAACAGATTATCTGCTGATTGTGTGGGTGCTAGTAGGGTGAATATGTTTAAAAATAAAATCGACACATACCTCAGACGGGCGGGATACACATAGATAACTCTCGATAAGCCAAAGGGCTTCCTTGTCCACCTGCCACCTAGAGTTAATTCTCTGGGTGGCAATCTTGTTAAATCTTGTTAAATCTTGTTAAATCTTGTTAATGTGTTGTTCCATTTCCTCATATGTCCCCATGTGTTGTTCCATTTCCTCATATGTCCCCATGTGTTGTTCCATTTCTCCGTATGTCCCCATGTGTTGTTCCATTTCCCCGTATGTCCCCATGTGTTGTTCCATTTCCCCGTATGTCTCCATGTGTTGCTTCATTTCTCCGTATGTCCCCAATGGTTGTTCCATTTCCTCGTATGTCCCCATGTGTTGTTCCATTTCCCCGTATGTCCCCATGTTTTGCTTCATTTCCCCGTATGTCCCCATGTGTTGTTCCATTTCCTCATATGTCCCCATGTGTTGTTCCATTTCCCCGTATGTCCCCATGTGTTGTTCCATTTCCCCGTATGTCCCCATGTGTTGTTCCATTTCCCTGTATGTCCCCATGTGTTGCTTCCTTTCCCCGTATGTCCCCATGTGTTGTTCCATTTCCTCGTATGTCCCCATGTGTTGTTCCATTTCCTCGTATGTCCCCATGTGTTGTTCCATTTCCTCGTATGTCCCCATACGTTGTTCCATTTCCCCATATGTCCCCATGTGTTGTTCCATTTCCCCGTATGTCCTCATGTGTTGTTCCATTTCCCCGTATGTCCCCATGTGTTGCTCCAACACAACTGATCATTATTCCCTTTCCCCCCTCGGTCTCTCCCCTTCAGATCTTCCACTATATCCACTTTAAACTGGTCTCCATGCAGCCAATCATCAATAATCTTCACCAGATCCACTTTTAAGCTATCCAGGACATTCTATTTTCTGTTCCCAATGTCCACAGCAGATTCTTAACTTGCCATTTATAGACTCACATCCAGCTTTCCTATTACACTATTAGATCAAATATTTCCTATTACACCATTAGATCATATCTTTCCTATTACACTATTAGATCATATCTTTCCCTAACAAAACCATGATATTTTTATTATATGTTCAAAAGTAAAATTAATTATTCTCCTTCTATAACCTATTCACACCTCTAATCCGACTATGTCTGCACTTCGCACCCTTACGGATCACCTGAGAACAACAATGTCCGATATCAGTTGGAATTACTTTTGTTTGGGGGTCAGAGGCAGTTTTTGTGTGGCATCAGACATCGATGCTGTTAATATTTTTATATTGATAGTACCACATCAATGTTTACCAACTTTCATCTAGGGGGTAGGGGGCTGAGGCCTGATGAAAGTAATCTTGTCTTATATCGGACATCAACACTCCGAGATGATCCCTTAATGCAGCATAATGCAGAAATGATTCTCAAGCCTTTGTCACTCTTCACTCAGCTCGAGAACCTTTGTAAAAAGCCAGCACATTTGTTTGACAAATATTTGTTGAGTACCTGTACTTGCCAAGCGGTGTATATTTGCAGTTTCACAAAGGATACTAATGCATGTCACATTCAATCTAAGTGTTGTTCTTGTCACTAGCTGCTTGGCAACTTACGTACATAACTAGTGTGAAACATGCTGGCAATCTAACATAGATATTGTGAATTCTGAACAATAATGTTGATTTGAGAACTCTACAGTAATGGAATCTTTGAAGGACTTTTGTTGGTGAGATATTTATAAGACAATGTGTTTACATTGCAGACCAAACATTATATATATATATATATATATAATCACTAATGGGAGAGGCTGGTTTGATTCTTGTTTCCTGAATGTAAACACATTCTGAGTGATGTATATTTTTAATATGCATGTGAACACAGTTAATAAACCATGCGTGTAAACAAGTCCTATTTAAACAAATTAATTGTAAATGAACCACATGTTTGTAACTTATAAACAAACAACATTTGAGAAAAAGCAACCCTGAAGAAATGCATACATCATGTGTTAACATGTTACCCAATAATGATATACCACCGTTTTTGATTCATAATAACTAATTCAATGACAATGGTCATTCAATTATAATTACACTGCCTAATAATCAACTGAAATTATAATTAAATTTTAATATGTAAATGGAATTTTATGTAAAACACCTTAGAGCATTTTATTTTAAGTGGATTCAGGTGCTACATAAACTTTTATTATTATTATAGTGACTAATTACTAACTAACACAACAGTAGTCCCCGTATTTCATGTTTGGTGCAAACAGAAGTATAGAGTTTAAATACTTCTTGTAAGAAGCTGACACTCACCAGGCGCATAGGGAACATAGTCGAGCTCTCCATCATACCGATCGTTCCAGTAGGAATGTGCCGTCCAAGTGCTGGACACGTAGTGGACGCAGCACACGAGTGACCACACAAGTAGGTACTGTAAACAACAGCAACATACAATTACATACATTATATATATACTTTTAAAATTGACATGTTTAAATAAATGTTTAAATTCACACTCACAAGAAGAAAATGCCAAACATTCATTCATAAACAAAATGTATCAGAAACATTATCAAAATTAAAAGGCAGACAAAACTGGCTAGTGATCACTATACTTAATGACACAAGTCTCAACCACCCACCAAGATGTAGTTCCACTGTTTAGAATCAACAGTACAAATTAATACCAACTGTCATTTGCTGGAAAACTTCACACTTTCACAACGCTACAAAAATGTGACTATACCTGTACCTGTGTATCTGCTACATTCGTAAGATCCATTGTGCACACAGTGCACCGGGAGCCAAAACAAAAACATTGCGCACCAGCCAAAATTGTTTTACTGCTAACTGTTTGCAGAAGTAAACTGGTATTCCCAATCAGTGGTAACCAAATATTGAAAGTAAATATTTGCAGATGTCTATAACTTCCTTTTTTTACCAACTAATAGAAAAATAAACATGTGTAGTTCCAGTGTCGCGGACAACTTCTTTGATGTACTTGTCAGTGGTGTTGACATTTTAACAAAGGCAGGTGCTGCATTAATGTCCATGTGATAAGTAAATTGAAGTGTGTCTCAGCACATGTTCCAACAATCAACAGTTACACATGCGATTTCGCGCAAGTTTGAAGCCTGTAAATTCAACATTAGCTACGTTGCTAGCCTGAAGAGAATGACTATATACATGCGTGCATGACTTTGTTAGTTAAGCCATTAATTGAAAGTTCGCTTGAGGGTTGGTTGAGTGAGTATTGTGTGCTGCTAAAGCCCATCCTTCCTTGAGTTTGTCTAGTACTACAACAGACAGACACTAACACAGCAGCTAAATAGGCCAATCTCTGCTTAGTGGGATCCGTGGGCAATCAAAGCATTAACGACACAAATACAAGCCAATTAATGTGAAGGACCTTCATTTTAAAGAAGGTTGACACCACATCTGGGTGGAAACCACAAGGATGTTGCAAACAAGTCTACTGACATCTAAGACAATGAACACTAATTTAAAAAAGACTTGTTGTAACAGTATATCTTACACCCGCTGGTAGATACCCTCACCCTGAATACCCTCCACCCTCTGTTACCATGCTGATCTATTTGGAGGTACCTTGTGCTTAACGAGAAAAAGCTGTGTTATGCTGTCAAGGCTGCCGATCATAATTAAAGGTTTCAGTGTTAACTCTGTTAAGTTGAAATCCTTGCTCTCTTGAAAACAAGTTCAGTGGTGCATGGAAATTGGGTTCAAATTACAAGTTACCAGGGGACCATTTCACTAAGATGAACCCACAAGAAACAAGAATCCACTGTTAAATTTAAGGTTTTTAAAAAATGAAAAACCACTGCTGTATCACAGAGGACTCTACAGTTGTGACACACCAGCGAACGTGTCTGGTTCAAGTTCTGACAGCACAATTAGTGACAAAACATGTTCGCCAAACAATAAAAACAGATGTACGAAGGCAGGCATTACAAGACTAAAGCCTTCTTTTAAGAACTGAAGTCCCAGGCAAGTAACACACAAGCAACTGAAAAGCTCTAGGGAATCACTGAACAAATTTTGTGTGACGAGGATTTTTTAGGAGTTACCAATGGAATAGTAAACTGGATATTTCATAACATTTGTATGCAACAGAAACAGCCTCAACTTTAATGTTTTATATAATTTAATGTATAATGTATGTTTATTTTATTTATACAACACCCAAACCATATATCATTAAAACATACATTTAGTGATTATATATATACATGTACATATATATACACACAGAATGATAATGACACACAGTATGACTGAAATACCCACCATGACAGCTAAGTCTTGCTGCAAATACAAATTGTGTAATTTGCTAAACTACCATAATTTCAGCATCCTCCAGTGTTTGGACACGTCGTGACTGTATCGGTTGTGTAGGTAAGATCCATCAAACAAACACAATGCATGTGTAGCCAATACAATGACAGCGCACCACCAATATATTCTTTTTGCCGCTAATCCTTGTGTGCAGAGTAGAACCTGTATCCGGAGTCAGTGGTAATCCAGTGTTTACCGTAAATGCATGCAGAAGAAATCTATAAAACTCACTAAAAAATGCATGACTGCACGCATATATGTGACTCCAGTGCGACTGTCAACTTTTTTTATGTACTCATCAGCGGTATTAACATTTAACACAAGCAGGTGTCATGCGTAATTTCCATGTGATTAATTAATTCCAAGTGTGTCCCAACACGATGTGGTCAAATGCTATCCAGCAGCACACATCACACACATTTGAACCTTAGTGCTCCATTGCCTGCCAGAAAAGACCAACAGACCAACAGAGCAAGTTGCACTACTTCCTTATTCAAGGGACTAATTGAAAGGTGTGGTGGGGTAGGCCTTGTGACTGTTGTATGCAGCCAATAGCCATCCATAAAGAGCCTATTGACACATCCCTACAGTAACACTGCACTTCAGGGGCCAGTTCAATTATTATACAGGTAGTGAGTTGCTTGTTTAGACTTGCTCTGTGGATGCTGCATGCCATACAGCTGTGAAATGGAACAGGCTTGTACTGTCAAGTTTATAATGAATAGTCTATATTATGGCTGACTGAATTGTGAAGTGGGATATTAATTCTGTAAGCATTTATTCATCTCTTCCAAATAATACTTCCAGCTCATTCAGTGTCTCACAATGCATGTACTCATTTTTGCAGATTCTACTTGAGTTTGATCTTTTATTGAATTTTGCTAATCTATTAGAAGCCATACACATGAATGAATAAAGTGATCATTCACTTATGAAATGCACTAAGAATTTGATTTGCAAATGAGTTTTTCACCTATGAACTGCCAATTTTCTTAGCAACAGTTATAACTCAAAACTCTGCCATGGCAGTCAGTTGTAATTGTAGCAAGAGGGTCTGATAAGCTTACTAATATGCCAACATATATATATCTACTCCTTACAGCAGCATACATCGACCAAATATGCATAAGGGACCGTCTTAGAAAGACCAGACCAGACCAGAGCCAGTCTGCATAAAATTTTGAAGCCTCATTGCGTAGACAAAATCTTTTATTTTATAATTTGAATTGTTAGTATACATAGTATACCCAGACATATAATATAATTATTTTTTGCACCCAAAAAATATTTTTCGGGATTTTGAGAGGCGTTTTTTCAGAGGTTGTATATCCTATTTCTCATAATGGAGCGGCTGACCTGTATATATAAATATAGAATTATATATATATATATATATACAAAACTCATACATTATACTGTATTTTCCATTAAAAGTTCTGGCCACGATTTTTTCTTTGTGACAGAAACAAAGGGCAAAGTTGTCTAAGCAAGAACAGTATGCTGTAAACAGTTGATCTGATGGAGTCATGGACTTTCCATTAAATATATATGCTAAAGAAACTGGACATTAGAAACGTAGTTTTGGGCATGCGAGTAGGGCCTATACTACTACTACTGGTCTAGCATATACTGGTGGGAATAACAGTTGTGCTACCTAGGCTAATGTTTTATCATTATGCTGTTTTAACAAAAAACAGGACACATTCATCCATAAGATATATACATGTCCTAAATATGTGACTCTTATTCCGTCAAATTTGTGCAAATAAACTGTTAGAAAAGTTGTTTTGTGTGAAGAATATAGACCAATGGAAATTTTTATTTTGCAAAAGACACTATTTCCTAAAACTGTGAACCCTATTTGCACATATGCACAAATAGGATTATTACTGTGCTTCTAGTGGAGCGCAGTAGCGCAGTGGTAAGAGCTCCGGACTCTCGACTGAGAGAACACGGGTTCGAATCCTGTGCGGCAGTGTCGAACCTTGGGCAAGTTCAATTACTCTACATTGCTTCAGTTCACTCAGCTGTATGAATGAATACCTGGCTATAGACAGTGGTGGTTATTTGTGTACGAATAGTCTTCATGTATTTATTACAGAGTGGCTGAATGCTTCCCAGAGAAGTCGAGATGGTGTTCGATTGAACAGGTCTGCCAGGGAGTAAAGTGCTTTGAACAGTCCTGAGAACTGGATACTGCGCTATATAAGAACTTAAAAGAACTTACCTTTTATTTCTGCTGTGGAAATTACTCTGTATTTGTCATGTGGTCAGTATGAGATCAGACAACTGTAGTTTGGAGAAATGTCCCAATAATAGTGTCCCAACCCACGACAAGTAAAGAGCGGTGAAGTAACACAGGTCGTTGTACTATAGTAGTCTATATAGATTATGGAGCATGGTGATTATGGGTAATATGGCATGATACACTACATCTACAGACTATGTAGACTACAGGCTACACCTTGCATAGTCAGCTGCATGGTTTCTGCTGTATCAAGGTTTCTGCTGTATTTTTATATTTCTATATATATATATATGTAAGGCATATCGTCTTACAAATATTGTAAATATTTCACTAAAAACATCGTTTGATGCTTTGATGAAATAAATGGTTCTGATTAATAATATCAATACGTTGCAGAATGATTTATAAAATTGTTGATGAAAACTGCATATTATGATTGCATACAGCAGAAACCGAGTGGTCCACTATTATACTATTACTAGTGTATGTACATGCAGACTATGGAGTATGGTAAGTATCATCTACACCAGACCTGGGGCCGAAGTACTTGGTACTTGTGTACTCGAGTACACTTTTGAAGTACTCGTAAGTCATAAAACCCATAACCACAGACTCGACTTGACAGGTGTGACGCCTAGAATATTTCGCTCCGCGTGATATTTCATTTACTGAAGCGATTGTTGGACTATTGTCTGTTTGCTCGACAATACGTTAATGGTACGTGAATGCATCTGCAAAATAGTGTTTCTTCATATTTTGTGTGGTTTTTAAAGACACTTAATATATACTTTTATTGTAAACGCTCCATTGTCGCCCACGGAGGACTTGCTGTTTGTCCACCACCAGCTGTTCGCACGGGTGTGTCTGCATTCTTGCGACTGATGAGGCGTGTCTAAGCCGGCCGCACTCAGTACGGTCCATTGTGTGTCAATGCCGATCGACCTGACACAACACCGAATTCGGACGGGACAATTCGTATTCTATCACGGAAGGATGCGTAAGGCATCACATCTCCATCGCAACGATGCCAAGTGTCGCCAGCCCCCGAGTCACCCAGGCGCGACGGCCGTGTTCGTCTTTGTTGCCTTTCTACCGATGATCATCGCGGTGGACATCTGGGCGACATCGCAAGACGGACCATCGTCACCGGCTGCACAGCTGGTTAATTGCCACTTGAAGCGACCTTCCGACGGTAATGAATTCAACAATCGTATACTTGTCACCTGTGTGATGCCATTACTTGGTAATGAATTCAACAATCGTATACTTGTCACCTGTGTGATGCCATTACTTGGTAATGAATTCAACAATCGTATACTTGTCACCTGTGTGATGCCATTACTTGGTAATGAATTCAACAATCGTATACTTGTCACCTGTGTGATGCCATTACTTGGTAATGAATTCAACAATTGTATACTTGTCACCTGTGTGATGCCATTACTTGGTAATGAATTCAACAATCGTATACTTGTCACCTGTGTGATGCCATTACTTGGTAATGAATTCAACAATCGTATACTTGTCACCTGTGTGATGCCATTACTTGGTAATGAATTCAACAATCGTATACTTGTCACCTGTGTGATGCCATTACTTGGTAACAAAGGCGTGCATACAGTAAACGGAAACGTCGCAAATGCAAAGACAACGGGATTCGGATTAAATAGAAAAGGCATACGAATAGCTAGCTGGAACATAAATCATGTATCAAATAAAATGCATGAACTGAAAGGTGTTCTTCAGGTGGATCCCCGTCCGATAGATATCCTTGGCATATCCGAAACCTTCCTTACGTCAAGTGACCATGATGCAAGACTTACGATTGGTGGTTTTCATCAGCCTGAGAGACGAGATCGCAGCGGGAAGCCCGGTGGAGGATTGCTGGCATACGTATCGACAGCGTTTAACTATGTCCGTCGTCATGACCTCGAATGTGACGGCATAGAATTGCTGTGGATTGAAATTATGCCACCTAGATGCATGTCTTTCCTTGTGTTTCATTTATCGACCCCCTAACAGTGTAATACGAACAGACCGAGAAATTGTCTCGAATATTGAAAACGCGCTATGTCTGACAACGGACATCTATGTGTTAGGAGATGTCAATATATACTTGATGAAAGGCACACACTACACATTGTACAACGACTTGATCATGTTGGGACTCGACCAACTTATATGCGAGGTCACACGCCCGGAATCAAAATCGTGTATCGACCATGTGTACGTAAACAACCGTAAAAACGTACTGACATCTTCCGTCGCATCCATCGGTCTCTCAGATCACTGCCCGGTGACAGTCGTTCGAAAACATAATGGGTCTTTTGCCAAGACGAACGTGCACAAAACCATCTGTTACCGTGATTTTAAAAACTTTGATGAACATAGTTTTTAAAGCAACTTACTGATGCGCCATGGTCTTTGATCGACATGACGGACGATGTTGACATAAAACTGGACCTGTTTGAACAAATATACATTTCTGTGTTGAATGAACATGCGCCGATTATAGTAAAGCGTGTCAAATCTATTAAGCAACCTCCCTGGTTTAACGCCGATCTGGCTAAATTGATAGCGGCCAGAGATCGACTGTTCGATGCCTCAAAACACTCAAGAGACCCTCGCATTCTGGCGATATATAAACGTGCTAAGAACCGTGTGAATCATGACATCCGAAAAGCTAAGCGAGACTTCTACATAAAATCACTGGAACAACAAACACCAAATCCACGCGTGATATGGAGTCACATCAAATCATCTTTGGCTACAACGAGTGCGGTTCAACCGAGACAAACCAACCAGAACAGTCAGCCACACCCACACCCGAAAATGATGGCTGATCAATTCAACGAACATTTTGCCAACATTGCATCGAAATATGGTACAACGACAACCACTGTGTCGAACTACTCAAAACTAAAGTCATTTATCGGGCGAAGCAAACCAGAAAATGTGTCTTTTAAATTGCCGAATATGACGATTGAATGTGTTCTTAAACAGCTACGAAAGATGTCAGCGATAAAAGCAACCGGACTGGATGGCATCAGTTGTAAACTAATAAAACTGAGTGCTGAAATCATTGCACCGCACATAGTCAACATTTGCAATGCTAGTATCAATAAGGCGCACTTTCCACGATCATGGAAGAAGGCCAGTGGTCCCGCTGTACAAAAGCGGAGACTCAAACGACGTCATGAATTATATACCTATATAGGTCTTGCCAATTATGTCTAAGCTTCTGGAACGACATGTGCACAAACATTTCTACGCCTATCTTACAGAGTTTAAATTACTGCTAGACGAGCAATCCGGCTTTAGAGAGAATCGGTCATGTGATACCGTATTGCTTAAGCTGACCGACTATTTTCTGAGCAACATTGACAAAGGCAACTTGTGTGGCATGGTGTTAGTCGATCTGAGAAAGGCTTTTGACTTGGTTGACCATGATCTGATTTTACTCAAACTAGAGTTGTATGGTTGCCATGAAAAAGAGCTAGCCTGGTTCCGATCTTATCTTAGCGAACGCTACCAACGCGTGAAATATGACAGTGTGTTGTCAGACCGTCTTCCGGTAACGATAGGTGTGCCGCAAGGCTCAATACTTGGACCCTTGCTTTTTATTATTTTCATGAACGATGCCATTCTCGAAGTAGCAAACACACGGATTGACATGTATGCCGATGACTCGACACTATACACGGCCGGCAAATGTTTTGCAGACATAAACCGGGCACTAACAACTCACTCAAAACCACTGTACAACTGGATAAACGAAAATCGAATGATTCTAAACGCCGATAAGACAGAGTGCATGCTACTTGGCACCAGGCAGAAATTACAACGTGCAAGTCCGAACTTCTGCGTACATGGCAACAACTGTATCGTATCACCCGTTCAGACCCACAAATTACTAGGCTTATACGTCGACAGTAACCTAACTTGGAATGCACATGTGACCAAGCTATGCTCCAAGCTGCGGAGCCGGTTGTATTTGTTCAACCAAGAGAAACGCTTAATGCCGCTACGTGCAAGGAAACTGTATTTCTCAGGGATGGTGCAACCGTTGATTGACTACGGCTGCGTCATATGGGGTAGTTGCGGACACGTTTTGCTGTCGAACGTTCATAAGATGATGAAGCAGTATGCACGTGTAATTTTGAATGTGAAAGACCGACGACAAGTTTCAACAGTGACACTATTTCGCTCTCTAGGATGGTTGCCAATTGATGTTCGCATACGTTACTTCACTGCCATGGTAATGTATAATATCATGCATGAGCAAGCCCCGGCCTACCTTATAGACCTATTTACATTAAACAGTAGTGTACATGATCATCACACCCGCGGCTGCACAAACATTCGTGTTCACAAGTACAACCTGACCATAGGCCAGCGCACATTTGCTTATAGGGGTGCGAAACTATGGGACGATATCCCGGAATCTATACAGAATGCCAATAGTGTAGATACCTTTAAGTCTTTTTAAAATTTCTCAAGAAGGATGTTTACAATTGTTTGCACTTTTCAATTGATATGCCTGAATGAGTATTTATTTTAAATGATGAATTGTTTTAATTCATTCATCTTGATCTTATTGGCTATTATTATTGACTTTAATCTTTCTAGAATTGGTAAATGTATTCATGATGTTGTTTTATTTGTAGTGTCATATTAATCATTTATTATTTAATTTATTGTTATTTATTATTATTTATATTTTTATTGTTGTGAATTGTATATTTTATAAAAGCTGTGTAAATGTTGATGTAAGAATGTAGTGTGAGATGGCCCATTGAAAATCACGATATAACGTGACATGGTCACCATCATTAAATAAAGCTTTTACTACTACTACTAAAACTTGTGGGTCATGGATTTGTACTCGTACTCATTGTACTCAGATTTTACGAGCACATTACGAGTACATCTGGGTACTTTATCAATATGTACTGGGGAAAATAAATATATTTGGTTATAAAATGAAACTTTCCTGAAATATTTAAATGTTCAACTATTTTTTAAATACTTTGTTATTTCTGATAGAATACCACCTTACCATGATGCCTACACATAGTACATCCTCATTCTCTGATAACCATGACTATGATACCCAAACATGGCAACAGGCAGCATCTTTTCCCAGTCAGAAACACCCTGTAAAGCAAACAATAATTGTAGGCTATCAGTTCAGGCCATAAACCTGTTTGTTTAATTAAGCCACCAGGATGTCCATAAACAGCCAATTAGCAGTTAACCCACCAGTTAGACAGGAAATGCCTTTGATGTAGTCTGGAGACCATGCCACTTGACAGTGGCTGACAGTGCTAACTGATAAGAACAAGAACTGCCAGTCTTCCTCTGTAGAAGTAAGGTGGCTCAAGTCAGACTGCCTCCTACACTAGTATAATCCCATGCCAGCAGCCTGGCTAAAAAGTCCAAATGGGATGCTGAGCCTGATATGTGGACATGTGCTAACCCTCTCAACAACTAGTAGTCTACTATCAGCAAATATAAATTGCAAACTTATAATATCAGCACATTGCTGAGGTGATTGTAGAAGTGATTGTAGAGGTGATTGTAGAGATTTTCCTCATAAAAAATGGATCGACTGCCATTGCATATTCACTTGTGCTGAGTTATATGAATTAGATTAATTAATAATTTTAAAATACATTATTATTTATCTTTTAAAAAATGTACTTTTACTCGTACTCGTGAGAATGTACTCATACTTGTTCCCATACTCAGCTTTTAGCAATATACTCGTACTTATCCATCTTCATTGTACTCATGAAAATGTACTCGGCCCCAGGTCTGATCTACACGTCACTAGTCACTACACTCTACAGTACAGGCTACATTGCCTACAAACTAGGCAACAAGGCTATAATGCCAGTCTTGTCGTCGATCGTGTCAACAATATAAACATGCCGTTTTCATAAAAATCTGAAGAAACATTACCGAAATACATCCATATTGTAACTCCCTGCAATTTATGTGTCATGTTCTGCAAATAAATAATCAATAAAAAGGATATGTTGATGCACGTGACGCAGTTGCCTTGGAAGTCACTTTAAAGTTTAAGTTTCACTCTTTCACTTGAGTCTTGACTCTAGAGTCAAGTGTCTGTATCTCCTGCATTAGCGAATAACTTATAACTTGATGTCAGATTCAGCGAGATGCACGGGAGTAGACAGTGTTTGAAAATTAAATTAAATTAGGTATGCGTTTTAATGCACACTTCATTATCGCCCAATCTTGTCACGAAGTCTTGCGACTTCTTTAATAAATCCCCCCGAGGCTATAAATGCCAATCAAATTAACTTCAGGGCCTCACTTTTTGTTGCTGTGCACGAAAGCCGAAAGATTGTTATACATATACACGGACATGCTGCGTTGAAAGTGAGTGCTGGTAGTGATCATTGTGCAGCGTGCAAACGTGCGTTTCTACAGCGCCCAAACTAGAGTTGTCGTCTGCCGTTGAAATCTGGAAGTAAAGACAAGCCTCGACAAACGCTAGGTAGCGCCACTGTTCGCCATTCTTGCTAAGGTTCGCGATTAAAACGACGTCAGCATGTATGATAACTTGAATCAAGGCGACATCGAGGAAGACGATTTAAGTGAATTAAGACCAGCGAAGCACTATGTGCATGGAGAACAGGACATGTAGGCCTAGATTAGCAGCAGCTAGGACACGGGCCCGGTACACAGGCGAGAAGAAGACTGCGATCTGGAGAAATAGATGTATATGGACAAGGTTAACACGTATAAACGAATATAATCCTCGTTTGCATTGGGTTGAGGCGGGAGACCACACACAATGGAGTGATCTTGTTGTTTGTTTTTTCGTTCCCTTATTCACACACACACACACCACACACACACACACACACAGTAGCATTTGTCAACCTACTTAGAACGTCATCGATCTTGCTTCATTGAGCTAGCTATGCACTGGAATGTTTTCATTGAACAGCCTATGCACCACCCGCTGGAGAACAGACCCAATCGTATTCGGTGAACACTACAGCAAGCCTAAGTGCAGAAGAATTGATGCGAGAACGGTGCCTACGGTGGCTACATGGGGCACTGCCTGTGGACGAAAAGGACGACCTCTAATATAATGTTTTTTTTATGAACTGTAGCATTTCTGGATGTTTAAATCTACTTTCCTGAGGTTTAATTTTATAAATGAGGAAGGTCAAGCCAGTAGACAGACGTCAACAGACCCTTTGTCTTGCGTACAGATGCGTCCGATACCGGACTCGGAGCAATGTTACTCCAAGAGAATAACGGAGTCTTATTCCCAGTCGCGTTTGCGAGCAAGAAGCTCAATCCCACGCAAAGGCGATATTCCGTGGTAGAAAGAGAATGTCTGGCAATTGTTTGGGGACTCGAGAAATTTCACTTATACCTATATGGGCGAAGTTTCATTGTGCAGTATTATCAACGATCCCTGACATTCCTAAACACTGCGAAGTTGACAAACAATCGAGTTATGCGATGGGCTCTTAAAGTCCAACCCTATCGTTTCCGGGTAGAGTCAATCCCTGGAACAGGTAACATAGGTGTAGACTACCTAAGCCGAATGGAATAGATGTAGGTTCCATCAAATTAGTTGAGACAATGAAGTGTCATGAATTTTTTTTGTGCAACTAGATAGTAATTAGTTCGGCGAGTGATCGCCAGGTTATTTATTGTATTAAATTTAATGTATTAAATTACTGTATTAAATGTATTCCTTAATATTTTTGTTCAGGAAGTAGATTCTTAGCGGGGGATAATGTAGCATTTCTGCTATTTCTGGATATTTAAATCTACTTTCCTGAGGTTTAATTTTATAAATGAGGAAGGTCAAGCCAGTAGATAGACATATTGTTAACCAACCGCCTTAGTTACGTAATTACAGAAATTCGGTTGCAGATGCGCTCAGTGAAGCGTGGTATTCTGTTGCTAGTGTTTCTAGGCAAGCAGGTGGTTTCACCGTAATCTTAGAGAGGGTGTTCCACAATGCCTAGTTTGAATTGTATATTGTATTAGCCAATAGAAATGATGGAAACCTGTCATATGATGTGTAATTAGGTCTGCTTATATAAAAGTTTGTTGTACGCATTTCGCCATCTGGGCGCTGGCGAAGGACTGTGACAGATCCAGGGTTGAACGAGACAGGTTGCCCTGCTGCTAAGAGAATGGCAAGTCAAGTCGTAAAGCGTGGTGGGAATCGTTAACGTGGGTTACGTTCCCAAGCTTTTGTGTGTGTATAATATTCAGTGTCCAGAGTGACTGTTCGATCGAGTTTCGAAGAATCCATGCCGCCACGTCAGCATTATATTGATACAACGTTCCGGTCGGCCCCAACGTATTTGCGTCGATGAGCGATAATCGCGACACGCTCACCCAGCTCGGGCCATCCTCGAACAGCGGTCTCATAGCGACATCGTCAGAAAGCTTGACCGAATGCGACTCGCAGCGGCCGGCGGTAAACGTATACTGCCAGGCGTCGTCATTCACGCGAGCCCGTTCATCTGACTTCTCGATCTTTTGCGACAGGGCAGGGCAAGACCTCTCGATCGAATTCATAGCGGCCGGTGGTAAGCGTATACTGCCCGGCTTCGTCTTTCAGTTGAACGTATTCAACTGACTTCGCAATCGTTTGCGACCGTGCGATCATTGAACGGACGCGACTCGAGAATTCGCGGCGTACGACGGCAATCGTCAAGTGCCCGGCTATGGAACGATATTAGGGCCATAATTCCACAATGCTACATTGTTGATTTCTGACTTTCGATTATCCATTTACGCCGAGATTGTCGAATTCTGACTTTCGATTATCCGTTTACGCTGTCATTGTGCAAGATTGTTGTCAAATAATTCACTAGAATGGCGTTTGGTCAAATATTTCTCCAAAATATTTTCTCGAAAAGAAGTTCTCGAAAAGATAATCTGGCACAAATTGCACTCAGTGACCTAAGCAGCTAAGCAACTTGCAAATACTGAAGTATCCCTTGCAAGTCAGGCCAAAGCAATTATATAATTGCTTTGGTCAGGCCTTGCGCTGTCATCACCAACGTCACGACGTAGTGTACAGAATACTTATATCGAGCATTTTTCACCCACGTTATGAGCTGTTTTATCAAAGTTGGAGTTTAAAAGTAAGTGTAAGTTTCAGGGAAACAGTGTAAACACTAATTGGACTAAACTCAAGAAGGAGATCTCAAAGGCAGTGAGAGAAAATGTCCCTCTCAGGAAACCGAAACGCAAGATGGCCAACAAACCTCCATGGTGGAGTAAACAAATGTTGAGAACAGTGAAGAGAAAGTATGACCTATACAAACGCTACAAAAGTTCGGGGCTGGACAGAGACTATACTGCATATGTCAAACAGAGAAACGAGACAAACACCAAGATTAGACAAGCACAGAAGGACTACGAGGAGAAACTAATCAACAATTTCAAGAAGGAACCAAAGAAACTCTACGGTTACCTGAGATCGAAACAGAAGGTAAAGGTGACAGTAAGCCAGCTGGAGACAGAAGACGGCAGATTAACAGAAAATGACCAGGAAAAAGCAAATGTACTGGGTGACTTTTTCAAGTCAGTGTTTGTAAATGAGGATACGTCCACCATCCCAGAATTTCAACAAAGAACAAACGAGGGTGTAGCCGACATCATATTTACAGAAGAGATTGTACACAAGAAACTACAAAGTATTCATCCCAACAAGGCGCCAGGCCCAGACGGGTTGCACCCATGGGTATTGAAAGAGTGCAGCAAAACCCTTGCCAAGCCGATGTACTGGATATTTCGCCAATCATTAGACACTGGTCAAATCCCTACAGACTGGAAACAAGCCCTAGTCACACCAATTTTCAAGAAGGGGTCAAAAGAGAAGGCCGGAAACTACCGTCCAATCAGCCTAACATCCATACCCTGCAAGACTCTGGAAGCAATCGTCAGAGAAACCATGATCAAGTTTCTCAAGGAACATAGCATCATCAACGATAACCAGCATGGGTTTCTTGAAGGAAAGTCCTGTTTGACCAACCTACTAGAGACCTTTGAGGAATGGACACGAACACTGGACGAGGGATACGGACTGGACGTCATATACCTGGACTACAAGAAAGCGTTTGACACAGTTCCTCACTACAGACTGGTAAAGAAGCTAGAAGCCTACGGCATTCGAGGCAAAGTGGTTCGATGGCTGGAAACTTTCCTGACTAATAGAACCCAGCAGGTGGTACTCAACGGAACTAAGTCAGAGTGGGCCCCCGTCACAAGTGGAGTTCCGCAGGGATCTGTCATAGGACCGCTTCTTTTTATTCTCTACGTGAATGACATCCCAGACCTGGTTCACTGCAGAATCAAGATGTTTGCCGATGACACGAAGCTGTACACAACGATCCGTAACCAGGAAGACCAAGACCAACTGCAAACTGACATTGACACCCTGGAAGACTGGAGTAAAGAGTGGTTGCTACAATTCAACCCTGAGAAATGCAAGTGGGGAAACCACCACACAATACGTACACCATGACTCACCAGACTGGAGCCAGAGTGAACCTCGAGACGACAAAAGAGGAAAAGGACGTTGGTGTGTGGGTAACCACTAACCTAAAACCAACAGTGCAATGCCAGAAAGCAGCAAAGAAAGCCATGCAAGCTCTTGGCATGATAAAGAGAACTTTTAAGCACATGACCAAGAATTCATTTGTGACACTCTACCGGGCATACGTCCGTCCACACCTCGAGTTTTGTGTACAAGCATGGTGCCCATATCTGGCAAAGGACATCGACATCCTCGAAAAGGTACAGCGAAGAGCAACAAAGCTGGTTACTAGCATAGCAAAGCTCACATATGAACAGCGATTACAACAACTGAAACTACAATCGTTGTATTACCGACGTCAGAGAGGCGACCTTATTGAAACGTACAAAATACTTAACGGAATCGACAAAGTTGAAGCTCATCAATTCTTCCAGGAGAGGGACAGTACAGCAACACGAGGACACACGAGAAAGCTTTTCAAGCAAAGAACAAGACTGCTGGCCAGACAGAATTACTTCTCAGTTAGAGCCGTGGATCAATGGAACAGGCTCCCACAACATGTGGTAGATGCCAAGACCGTCACACAGTTTAAGGCTAGACTCGACAAGCACTGGAATAGCCTAGGATATGGGCACCAACAAAGGCCAATGGCCTAAATCAGCCCATTAACCTGTAAGTGTAAGTAAGTAAGTGTAAGTGTAAAAGAACTCAAAGTCGATGAACGAAAGAAACGAAGTGCCAAGCAGTCTGCCAGAAAACGCGAATTGTTTGTCGGGAAGGTTGGTACTGTGTGTGAGCGATAATTCGTGATGTTTCGACAACTGTCACTAATAATATTTATTCGTACTATAACGTGTACAATTCAGTGAAAGCAACTTATACATCCATCTAAAATGTATATAAAACGGTCAGTGCAGCCAGTCTCGTCTATGAAGCGTGAGCGTCTATGTCATGAATGGGGGAGGCTGTTTTTAAGTGAATATTATTAAACTTTAAAGATAATAATAGTGTGGAGTCTCCCATCAGGCATCACACTGTGATTTGTTTTGAATTTTGTTGACATTATGTAAATTGTTATTGTAAAATTTGTAGCTTAGTATTTGTTTTCATATTTTGTAGTTCTAGTTGTCTCCAGTGCTTGGCAATGTTCTATTAACTGACTAGTCTGTATTATTGTGGTTACAATGTAATGGTCTTATGAGGTCTCATTCTTTATATACTGGCACTGAGGGTGGTCACTACCAGGGTGCTTGTCGTCCTCAGTGGTTCTTTTACGTCCCAAATTGAGATGGGACCGACATTAATGGGATCACCGAGTCACGAGGGATACGCCGTCCCCAATTTTGAGAGCCAGATTTTTACACCAAATATCATGCCTGCTCGGTCCAGGTTTCGAACTCAGAGCACTGGCATGCCAGGCGGATGTGCTAAACACTACACTAGCCGCACTCTCTGTATAATTTGTTTCTGCTGTTGGGATAAATAAAATACATCCTTACCTTACCTAAGATGGGAGGGTGTGTTTCTATATTTCATAAAAACCAGCACAAACCCTTGGAGTAACATACACTATCGAGAGGGATGCGGGGGTACCAGCCCAGCCTGATCACAGTGCTTTCTTCTATATCATGAGCAGTCTTACTCCAAACCCACTATACTTTATCTTAGTCACATATTGAACATAACTTGGGATAATGTCATTGTTTTTCATTTTACAGGTTAATGAAGAGGAGCTCAGCATGAAACTGCTGCAGAATAACATGTATAGGGACGTACATGGTGGTAGGCACCAACTACCCAAATTTACACTGGGGAGTCTAGTGGAATACTTATCCCAGTGCGGAAAGAAGCTGGAGGAAAAGAGCAAGTCTCTATACAAAGAAAGGCAAGTTATCTTAACATTAAACTAAAAGGACTGTAGGATTAAAGGTAAATGCGAATAACCATATGAGCTTAGTAGTTTGTACGTCCCTGTCAAATATGATACTGCCTTGATGAAATAATATTTTTCTTTGTCAATGGATACCAGCAGGCTTATTGGTAAGAGGTTTGGCAAATTTCTATGTGTTAAATGTAAGAACAAACATTCAAAACCTAACAATAAATTATTCAGGAATACCCTGCCTCATAAACTTAGAATACTCCCGACCATTAACCAGTTTAAAAGAAACCTAACAGCTCCTTACTCGTGAATTATTATTGATATTACATTATATATGTGTCTGGGTAAATATATATAGGTGAAGCACAATACTGGGCCAGAAAAGAGGACTGGACAGCAAAAACAAAGTCTTAGATGGTAACCAAAATACATCTACACCTAAAATTAAAGAAGATAAGATATTTTTACTCACTGTTATGTGGCGCAATGCCAAGTGAAGTTCACGATGTAAGTTACATGGTGTCTTTTAACAAAAATATGAGAATGTGAAGCACTTCAGAAATCAAAATTTGCTTGACTGATGTATGCTAGTACCTCATCAGAATCCAACCAAGACTTTTAAAATGTTAAGAATGATCAGAGCACTCTGGACGTGAAATGGTGGACACTGTAACTTACGTTATCCACCAAATCCACAACCACAAATTTTTTAAACAACAATAAACAGGCAGGATGCGTTTTTTGTGTCTCTTCTTTCTTCATGGGCCTAAGATACAGCACAAATGTTATCAACAGGAACTGTCCACAAAGAAGCTTGTTATGGAGTTAATATAGTGTATTTTAATGTGCACATTTAAATATACATTTGTTTTCATACACATTTTAATAATAACATCTTGGACATGAAAAACTAGGTTAACTTCTGCACTTGTATATTATACCCAGCGTATCAACAAAGACATATTAATACACTTTTAAAAAGTATTTAGCATATGGCGATGACTCTAAAATAAATTTATAAAATAAATGATTCATTCTTGAAGAAGGTAGACATACATATTATGAACCTTTGAATACTTGACGAGGAAAATACACTTAGAAAATACACCTGATCTTGTCATTTCCAACATACACTTTGACCATTAAACCTCGGGCTTAAAATGTCAAACATGAATATGTGTAGTAGTTACACATGGCAGACAGTTACATGAATTTATACTGAAAACAAAACCAAAAAATATAAATGCACTTTACTGATTAGCAGAATTAAAATCAGTCTATAATATTGACTAAGATCAAGCGTCACTATAATGAAATTGAACAATTTAAAATTGCTGTAATGACAATGAACACCTAGTAAAGAAAAATAGTTCACATTTTTCACCGTTTTGAAAAATAGCATAATCCACTAATGTCTGCATGCTGTATCAACCCACCCCCTTTCTCCACCCGGTAAACACTGACTGTTCCCAAGAAGTAAGATATCAAGATGTATAGATGCAGCTGTAGTAGAAAATTTCTTGCTGCCTTTTTTCTTGTGAAATGCTGCAGATCATACATGAAACATTATTTTATATCTACTGATTATGACAATGAACAACTCCATAGTTATTTCCTCCCAACGCTACTATGATGCATGTTTTTGTTTACTGAATATATGCTTTTCTTTACAGGAGATTGAACTAGTGTGCTTAGTACTACTAGCTCTCCAAGTTAATCTGGCATACTGGGCAGTTGTATGTCCAGGATCTCGGACAAGATTCTACAGCCATGCAGTATGCTGCATATTAACAGTTTGTCATGTGAATGTCCACCAAGTGATCCCAATTGTGTCGTGAGTTGCATCCATGACAGATTCCTAGTGCCAAGGGGTGTACACTGGCTTCCAGATCAGTCAGTTAGCTTGACTGACTTGGAGACCAATGTAGAATGCAGGTTGACATAAGAATGTAGTGACGCCTGACTAGCTCTACAATTGGTGATGGAACGGTGGGTGCCAGGGTCTGGCAGTTATGGCATGAGTCTTCGGGCAACAACTTTCAACGCTGTGAGAGAGGTTCAGTGTCGAGCATTCTTCGGTGAACTACATCGGTTTAGATATCAATGACATCACTGTATGTTTTCGCTATCTTTGATGGTACTGCATACCAGCTTCCTGACTTTTTGCTGTACATCTGCATCTACCTATACCGAAGAAAAAGTGACAATTAGCATGGCTCTGACATGTATGATATTTTTATACGTGACGACACATTTATCAAAAGTCAATAATACAAGGTATTTGTATTCAATTCAACTATAACTTTTACCAGTGTCCTTGAAAAAATACGTGAATTATCCAGCATTGTTATAGTGGTAGGGTTTCATTGTCTTTGTGTTGCTGATAGTCTGTTGATACACTGGCAGCAGCATTTTACTTGTTTAAATTATGTATGAATCATGAGGACTGTTATATATTTTTCATGCCACGTATCATCTTTCTAAATTATTCTTTTTATCACTATTTTATATTTTAACAAATAATTTACATTACATTTTCATTTCACATGATAATTAAACAACACCTGAATAAGGTTAGTTCTGATATTGTGTACTATCCAGTCCTCAGGATTGCTCAAAGCACTTTACTGGCTCCCTGGCAGACCTGTTAAATCGAAAACACCATCTTGACTTATGTGGGAAGCATTAAGCTGAAATTAATATGCGAAGACTATCCACCACTGTCTGTAGCAGGTACTCTTCATACAGCTGAGTAAACTGGAGCAATGTAGCATGTAGTGATTGTATATGTAATTCTCAGTCACATAGGGATGACCCTGTCTAGTCTAGTCACTATTTTAAGTTCAACTAAACATCTTTCTAAGTAATTTTTCTCATTGGTTTACATTTTATGGGTATTAAATATTAAAAATTGTTGTTAAATACACATAATTGTTTAGTCACTAATTTTGTGAGTTGTAAACATATAAGACTTGTATAAACTACAACTAGCATTTGATATCACATGTACTAACTAGTTTTGTTTTTTTGCAACAAAGAATCGTGATAAAAGTAACTGTTTGTTTTTTATATGTACCTGACATTTTGTCAACCTCTTCCTAATTTTTGTTTCTATTGTTGCTTTGCATATTATGTGCATGTGATGTGTATGTGATATTAAAAATTATTACATTATGCATATCAAGTGCAGTGATTGTACCTGTAGTTGTATTGTGCTTTTCATAATTTTGTAGTCAATCTTATCAAATAGTTTCAATAAAATGTTTGTACTTTACATTGTCTTTACTTTAATTCACATGCATTTCTAACAACAATATGCAATTTAACGAGGATACCCATTACTGCAAAATCCTCATGCAGACAAACAAAACATTCACATACAGGGGTGGATCCAGAAATTGAGTCTGGCCGAACCAAATGGTGTAGTCTAAATTTTGGCGCTACCGAGCTGCCATAACTATAACTTCGGCCGCTTGGCTGGATGGTATGAAAATCTTGACTGATGCAATATACATATTCCAAATTAAATAAATAGACCATTAAGTTCAAAAATTGAACTGCAAATTAAATGTAGAATGCAACTGAAAGTTTCACAAAAGCCGTATCAACCAAAGATGGTGTAACTACCCTAAGATTGGTCAGAATAAAACAATTGTTAAAACCAATCACGTTTGCATATCTTCCAATTATTATGCTATGATTTATATATATATATATGTAACATTTGCATAGCAGCATCAATTAATACTTACGTTTGTTCTAACTGTCCTGAGCTGCATCCAGCCTCAGGAAGTGACTGGACACCTGAGCTGCCTTTGCTACGAACACTGATGCTCGATAGAGCCACCACAGATCTTGTCATATGTGATGGCTGCCGTGATGTTGAGGTAGTTCACGCCTTTGTGTTGAAGCTGTCGAACAGTCATGAATTGGAATATGGAATGAGTCAAATTATTTGTGAAAATGAACATGGTTTGACAGGACTACTACCCGTCAATATATATATATAATATGCATGTGTGTGGTATGTAACTTGTAAACTTTCATTAACAGGTAAAAATATGTTGCCCAAAGGCCATTTGCCCAGCACTCACGAGTGAAAAGGTCATTTGCCCAGTTGTGAAACAATTACAATGATTTGAGAGTGGCAAAGTTATTATTGTATATATATTGTAAAAGTGTAGTACATAACAAACAACTAGACAATTTACAACTTATTAACTAAGTATAGGTAGAACACAGATGGGCTGGAAAGAAGGTTACAGGAAATAAAGTCAAACTAATTTTATTCGAAAAATAAAAAATAAAAAATTGCAATTTTTCACTGATAGTTCAACAAAACAAAGTTTTAGGAATTCAATAGTAAACCATGCAAAATACCCAATGCCTTAGTTGTGGTCTCAATGTGTCATTCATCTAACACTGCTAATTAATGAGGAGGACATTTGGCTGGCAGTGGGTGAACCCCTGGCAGTATCCACAAAGTTCTACTGTTTACTCAGAAGGTGGATTACCAGATGTTACTGTCCAATGATCAATATCCCCTTTGTTCTTTAGCTGGACTGCAAGGTGCCACTGCAAGCTGGCTACACTTGTCTAAAGGCTGGCTGAGTCACTGTAAGTCTTTAGAAGAAGATTCCAGCAGTTAGTCTTGTCTCTTATGAGAGCAACAAAGGCATTCTATTATGGATTTCCTGGCTTGATTTAACAAACAAAAATGATTATGGCCTTTCAACTATTTGCAACTGTGGTTATTAACTAGAGGTTTCTGACTGGGAAAGTATGTTCCTTGAAGCGAAGCCTCTGTGGCTTCAGTGTCATCAACGTGCAAACAATTTGTAAACTGTCCTGTCAGAAACCTAGCTGTCAACCCTGGCTGTATTTGAATTGAATCACCCAAAGTGAGATGAAGTGAATTAATTCAATGAAACGGAAAACAACATTTACAAAATTTGTCTACAAAATGTATGAATGTAGAAGTATACATTACCAAATGCATGTTATTGATAAATTGAAAGACCAAAATAAAAAACAATTAAAAACAGAACTTCTATAATTTACATGTACAAGAGGATTTGTAACTTAACAAAACATGGGCTGCAATTCTTTGTATAGTAACGGTAATTCTCTGCTCTCTCACATAAATCAGTTGCAAGCTATCGATACATGTTACGAAGGCCTACATGTTATTGTTATGGACATTTTCACAGTATTGAGGGGTGGTGGTTTTGTTAACATAATAAGCAACATAATATTATATTCATACGAATAAATATGCGTTGAATGAATGAATGAACGTTTATTCAACAACAACAACAACATAATACATGCACAGTCTGGTGTCCTGCTGCTGCTGCTGAAAGGACATAGCTGAAGTCTTAGACTTATGTGTTGCTATGCCCTTCTCGAACTAAAAAAAACACGAATTATATATAAATTACAAGATAATATTCACAACTCACATATAAACTTTTTAGTGCTTGTGTTACTATTACAAAACGTCACCTTCAATTAACAATTCACAAATATGTAGAAAGTAATGAGAACTTGATTGCTTTTTTAAATTGTGTTAAACTTGGAAGCTGAGTCAGTTTATTTGGTAAATTGTTCCACGTTTTTATACCCTTGACGGTGATGCATGGCTCAGACTGACTACTTTGAAATTACTAACTTCTCTAGAAGAAGTTTTGCAAACGCAGCATCTGTTCTTAGTCTTACTCCAGCTCTTTCTTTTGTGAGTTGTGTTGTTCCACAAATCCATACTGGTTTTTCCCAAATAAACCATCTGATGCGAATACTGACTGTCTGTCGTTGTCTGCGTAATTTGGCCCTTTTTTGCTGAGTCGGTGGCATATGTCCGGGAACATCCCATCGCCGGCGTAAATGCCATAAAATAAGAACGTGTTGTATAAACACTTGCGAACACTGTACAATCAACAAAAACGGCTTGATCGAGGCACCATTCTTGAGGGTCAGAGGTCAGTCTCGCCCAAATTCGCAAACACGATATTATTTAACAAGACAAGATTTAACAAGATTGCCATCCAGAGAATTAACTCTAGATGGCAGGTGGACAAGGAAGCCCTTTGGCTTATCGAGAGTCCAACCCTTTTATCTACATATATCCAGCCCTTCTGAGGTATGTGTCGATTTTATTTTTAAACATATTCACATTACTAGCACCCACACAATCATCAGATAATCTGTTCCATTCATTCACAGTCCTTTGTGAAAATGAGAACTTTCTCACGTCTAATCTACACTGCTCCTTTACTAATGTAACTTGATGTCCTCTAGTCTTTCTATCTTTCTTAACTGAAAAAAACATATTTCTATCAATATTTTCATAACCATTCAATATTTTAAACACTTCTATCTGATCTCCTCTCAATCTCCTGGTCTCTAGTGTTGTTAAACCACATTCTTTTAGGCGTTTTTCATAACTAAGATCCCTCAGTTTTGGTATCATTTTAGTCGCTCTCCTCTGTACTCTTTCTAGCATATCTATGTCCTTCTTGCGGTATGGCCTCCACGCTTGTATACAATATTCTAAATGAGGCCTAACTATTGTTTTGTACAGCGGTATTATTAGTTCTTTTTCTTTATATGCTATATTTCGCCTAATCAATCCAAGGATTTGATTTCCTTTTGAAGCTGCAATTCCACACTGCTCTGAAACCTTCATGTCAGCACTAATTGTCAGCCCTAAGTCTTTTTCTTTTACAGTAGTACTTAGTACAGTTCCCCCCATTGTATATTCTACATATTCGTTCCCATGTCCTGTGTGGAGGCATTTACATTTCCCAAAATTGAACAACATTTGCCACTTTTCAGACCATTTGATCAACCTGTCAAGATCATCTTGTAAATGCTGTCTATCACCATCACTTTCAATCCTTCTAAACACTTTTGTATCATCTGCAAATTTCAACACCTTGCTAGCTATATCATCGTCCAAATCGTTTATATATATTAAGAATAATATAGGTCCCAGTACTGATCCCTGTGGAACCCCACTCAAAACTGATTTCCAGTTTGAAGCCTCCCCATCAACAACTACCCGTTGTCTTCTGTCAATCAGCCATTTTTCTATCCAGTTAATTATACCATTTCCTATGCCATGGGCTTTTAGTTTAAGCAGTAATCTCTGATGTGGCACTTTGTCGAAAGCTTTTTGAAAATCTAAGTAGATGATATCTACTGGTGATCCATCATCTACCCACTTAGTGATATCTTCCAAAAAACATAACATATTTGTTAAGCATGACCTCGCTTTTAGAAACCCATGTTGAGATGGGTTTATCAAGTTATGTTTAACAAGAAAATCCACCATGTGATCTTTAATTAGTCTTTCTAATAATTTACAAATCACTGATGTTAAACTCACTGGTCTATAGTTCTCCGACTTGTTTCTCGAACCTTTTTTAAATAACGGTATAATGTTTGCTTCTTTCCATTCTAAAGGAACCACTCCCTCTTCTAATGACAAGTTGAAAACTGTTGCAAGCGGTATGCTTCATTATATGAAGTTTCCACTTCCAGATGCTTGTCCAAGTAAGTGTTGCTAGTTTTGACTCCTTCGACTCGAAACCAAATTCAAAATAGTTCGCAGTTTGTTTATTAATTTCAACAAAATGAAGTAGCACAAGTTCACCAATGAACTAGGATATTATAGTGGATACTTGATAGCTTTGCTTTTTTGGGAAATTAGTCGGAAAACCGAGGAGCATAAAAATCGAACTGATATTGCAGCTTTAAGCTATATAGTTGTATTATCACCAGATATTAATCGCAATACAACAAACCCCCTCTTTGTTTCAAGTTTTAACTTTGTTTTTAGTTTCAAATGAAATGCTCAGAGCTGCATTGCACAATGGTTTGTAAGTTGGACTCTGTGCTGTGACAATGTAATGTTTATAAAAAAGTAATCACTTATATAATAATGCAGTATCCAGTCCTGATGACTGCTCAAAGCACTTTACACTTTACTCCCTAGCAGACTTGTTTGATCGAGCACCATCTCAACTTCTCTGGGAAGCATTCAGCCATGCCACAATTAATGCACAAAGGCTATTTGTACACAAATATCCACCACTGTCTATAGCCAGGTACTCATTCATATGGCTGAGTGAACTGGAGCAACGTAAAGTGAATGAACTTGCCCAAGGTTCAACACAGCAGCACTGAATTCGAACCCGGGTTCTCTTGATTGAGAGTCCAACGTTCTAGTCACTGAGCCAATGCGCTCTATTGTAACCGTATGCATTGTTTCAATGGAGCACATTGTGTAAATACAGATGTATGTATGTACCTGTATATTGAATTGAAAAGCATGGAAATAACTAACCATTTCATCTTTCAAGTACTGAGTTAACTTCAAGTAGTTGTGATCGTTGGAAAGGGCACGTGGATTGGCAGGAGGGAACAGCTGCATCACTGGCATTGGTTGACTTTCCTGAAATATGTATATGCAGAGATATAAGCAACATTGTATTTTTTGCTTTATACATAAAGCCAGAGACTGCACTAATGCCCATGTTTTGACAAGTAACTATTTTTCAATTGGTCTGTAAAAGGAATATAAGATTTGTTTCGTCAAATAGAGTGAACCTGTCTGGAGTAGAGTTGTTCTGCAGTTGCTCTGATCGAGGATCATATATAAGGTCGGAATTGTCCTTCCCACAAATTGCATGTAATCTGCTGGACTTGATAGGAGTTTTTTTAAAAGGTATAGCATGATGGAACGTCTGGTGGTCCTGCAGGTCAAGTCAAAGTGTACATTCAGCTACATATTTATGAATTTTATATACATTTTAACCCTTTCATTTATTTATTGTTGCTGATATGTTGACAAGAGCGTGTCACATTCTTGAAACTACCCAGCTTATTTGTACAAAATTGGGATAAACTAACTGCCATTTTTTTGTGCATTGACAATTGCCCCAATATTTGTACATAATACATTGAATGCAGAAAATAAGTGTTTTTTTTAAAACGTCTTACCTGTGTACATGTCACTTCTGTCAAGATAGTTCCTGTCTGAAAGTAGTGTCAGGCCGAACAGAACTGCTGCAACATGCTTGCAGTGAGCTGTAGGGCCCAGCCCAGCACGACATTCTGCTTCTTGCACCACCGCATCATTGTTCATGGACACATCTACTTTATAAGAGGCAGACTTCCTCATCTCTGCCCACACAACAGCTGACACGCATATACCGCAATAACCTGAAGAAAACAATGTACAATATATATAATCAATATTGTGGAGTCGCACAATACTGGGCCAAATTGGTGTCCTGTAACTTATGCTATATACTCAATAACCAGCTTCGTTTGCGGACAGTTCCTGTTGATAACATTTGACTGTATCTTAGGCCCATGAAGAAAGAAGAGACACAAAAAAACGCATCCTGCCTGTTTATTGTTGTTTGAAAAAAAAATTTGTTGTGGACAATGTGGTGGATAACGTAAGTTAGTGTCCACCATTTCACGTCCAGAGTGCTCTGATCATTCTTAACATTTTAAAAGTCTTGGTTGGATTCTGATGAGGTACTAGCATACATCAGTCAAGCAAATTTTGATTTCTGAAGTGCTTCACATTCTCATATTTTTGTTAAAAGACACCATGTAACTTACATCGTGAACTTCACTTGGCATTGCGCCACATAACAGTGAGTAAAAATATCTTATCTTCTTTAATTTTAGGTGTAGATGTATTTTGGTTACCATCTAAGACTTTGTTTTTGCTGTCCAGTCCTCTTTTCTGGCCCAGTATTGTGCTTCACCTATATATATTTACCCAGACACATATATAATGTAATATCAATAATAATTCACGAGTAAGGAGCTGTTAGGTTTCTTTTAAACTGGTTAATGGTCGGGAGTATTCTAAGTTTATGAGGCAGGGTATTCCTGAATAATTTATTGTTAGGTTTTGAATGTTTGTTCTTACATTTAACACATAGAAATTTGCCAAACCTCTTACCAATAAGCCTGCTGGTATCCATTGACAAAGAAAAATATTATTTCATCAAGGCAGTATCATATTTGACAGGGACGTACAAACTACTAAGCTCATATGGTTATTCGCATTTACCTTTAATCCTACAGTCCTTTTAGTTTAATGTTAAGATAACTTGCCTTTCTTTGTATAGAGACTTGCTCTTTTCCTCCAGCTTCTTTCCGCACTGGGATAAGTATTCCACTAGACTCCCCAGTGTAAATTTGGGTAGTTGGTGCCTACCACCATGTACGTCCCTATACATGTTATTCTGCAGCAGTTTCATAAAGATAAAGTATAGTGGGTTTGGAGTAAGACTGCTCATGATATAGAAGAAAGCACTGTGATCAGGCTGGGCTGGTACCCCCGCATCCCTCTCGATAGTGTATGTTACTCCAAGGGTTTGTGCTGGTTTTTATGAAATATAGAAACACACCCTCCCATCTTAGGTAAGGTAAGGATGTATTTTATTTATCCCAACAGCAGAAACAAATTATACAGAGAGTGCGGCTAGTGTAGTGGTTAGCACATCCGCCTGGCATGCCAGTGCTCTGAGTTCGAAACCTGGACCGAGCAGGCATGATATTTGGTGTAAAAATCTGGCTCTCAAAATTGGGGACGGCGTATCCCTCGTGACTCGGTGATCACATTAATGTCGGTCCCGTCTCAATTTGGGACGTAAAAGAACCACTGAGGACGACAAGCACCCTGGTAGTGACCACCCTCAGTGCCAGTATATAAAGAATGAGACCTCATAAGACCATTACATTGTAACCACAATAATACAGACTAGTCAGTTAATAGAACATTGCCAAGCACTGGAGACAACTAGAACTACAAAATATGAAAACAAATACTAAGCTACAAATTTTACAATAACAATTTACATAATGTCAACAAAATTCAAAACAAATCACAGTGTGATGCCTGATGGGAGACTCCACACTATTATTATCTTTAAAGTTTAATAATATTCACTTAAAAACAGCCTCCCCCATTCATGACATAGACGCTCACGCTTCATAGACGAGACTGGCTGCACTGACCGTTTTATATACATTTTAGATGGATGTATAAGTTGCTTTCACTGAATTGTACACGTTATAGTACGAATAAATATTATTAGTGACAGTTGTCGAAACATCACGAATTATCGCTCACACACAGTACCAACCTTCCCGACAAACAATTCGCGTTTTCTGGCAGACTGCTTGGCACTTCGTTTCTTTCGTTCATCGACTTTGAGTTCTTTTAAACTCCAACTTTGATAAAACAGCTCATAACGTGGGTGAAAAATGCTCGATATAAGTATTCTGTACACTACGTCGTGACGTTGGTGATGACAGCGCAAGGCCTGACCAAAGCAATTATATAATTGCTTTGGCCTGACTTGCAAGGGATACTTCAGTATTTGCAAGTTGCTTAGCTGCTTAGGTCACTGAGTGCAATTTGTGCCAGATTATCTTTTCGAGAACTTCTTTTCGAGAAAATATTTTGGAGAAAATTGTTTGGAGAAATATTTGACCAAACGCCATTCTAGTGAATTATTTGACAACAATCTTGCACAATGACAGCGTAAACGGATAATCGAAAGTCAGAATTCGACAATCTCGGCGTAAATGGATAATCGAAAGTCAGAAATCAACAATGTAGCATTGTGGAATTATGCCATGGCCCTAATATCGTTCCATACCCGGCATCATCACTCGTGCAGCCGAGATATACCGTTCCAATTGTGTTCTGAGCTCGGCGTGTTGACTTCAACAAACGTTCGTATATATTCGAGATGGGACTAGCCCAGTGTAAATGTCTATTTTCTGATTGAACGTATCTATTATTTGCTGTATTATGATTAGTAGTTATCTGTGGTTTTGAAGTGAAGTATTATTACCCTTGAAGTATACACACACACAAACACACACACACACACACACATGTATTTATATTATGGGAGGTATTCTTAGATAACACTTGGCGCCTAGTGTTTGGTCGTATAGCGATATAATCCACCTTAGAAAGGAAGTGGAATTTGATAATTGAAAGATTCAGTGTTATTGTTTATTATGTTCTATTAAGATTTGGTTACGGGATTTCTTTATTTTGTTAATCGAGATATTTACCAAAAGGAAGATATCTTGTAATAAAGTTTATTAAATTGTCCTCGTTCTTTGTTGCTTGTTCACGATAACCGTTCTTTCTCATATGCGTTGACCTTGATATATAAGAACCCTATTAGACAGAGCCATCTAGTGTACGGAGACCTTGCTAATCCGTGACATGAACTAATAAACACTCATTCAAAGTATACTATTTTTAATAGGGAGGTTCAGTGCGCGAACGTGTACGCATAACAAGTAGGGACTGTGTACTACGTCATCGAGATGTGCGTAGTCATACTGAGATTCCGAGTGCCGCATTACCGTTCTTGCCGTGTAGTTCTAAGCCCTGTATACTTTCGGTACAACAAGTTCGTTGTCACTTCACGCGTAATTTCATAAGCCTGGATAGATTCTTTAATATATAAAATAACTCCACCTCCCTTTCTTCCTATTCTATCTTTCCTAAACATTACATATCCTGTTAGTCCCAATTCGGCATCTGATATATCAGTGGTGGCCCACGATTCGGTTATACCTATTATGTGAGGGTCAATATCTTCTACCATAATGTTTAGTTCAATGTTTAGATGAATGGGTAAGATGATGTTTAGATGAATGGGTAATGTATAAAATGAGAATAGATGCAACATGTCACGCTGCCGAATTATATTGAAGGTCTAACGTCAAAAGAAAAGAAAGTAGAACCAAACCGGAAGTCACGTGACCGGAAGTTGAAGTCTCCCCGATGTGTTGAAGAGGTTGTCATTATACTCAGAACTTACTCAACACATCTGACAAATTATGACTCATAGGGTGGTTGCTTTTGTTTGGGGACTGCGTTTTTGCACCTCCATCTGTACACCAAGAAACTCAGAAAAACCCTCCAATTGCACCCTCCTTGAGGCTCACAAAACCAATTGCACCCCCGCGAGGTTAATCGAAAACTTCCAAATGTATCCTCCTTTACGTTCATAAAATTCCACCCCCTTGCGGCTCTTGAGCTTGCATAGAACACTCCATCCACCTCCTTGTTGTCTGTTCAAGCGGATCTATTTCCCCCAAGCGGAACTCTTGTTTCGGAGTTGTGCGTGTGGGCGGGGTGGGGTTGTGGGGGTGCGATCGCTCGATATGAACTCTCCAGCCTACCGCTCGCTAATACGGTTGATATTTGGGGTTAGGACACTGTTAGACGTCCTGCTTGGTTACAGACGAACAAGAGTGCAGTATATTTTTTTAGAAATGACTACAAATATTCACTTGCTCTGACATAAGTGCATTTGAGTAGTCAGATTTCTAGATGTGATTGTAGAAGCTGTTGACAATAAAACTGTCTTTTTAGCTGATTTTACTAAGCGGAAGGGTATCTGGCAGCAATTTGGCTAGTTGACACTTTAGCCGGATTACTGCCTGCATCCATTTGTAAATATTGACGGGTGTCATACATACAGGCATTTTGCAAGAACTAGATATATTAGATTTTGACTAAACTTGACCAGCATGTCAATGAGTTGATAATAACAGCAGGTGAGAAGTTTAAGAAACTTTATAGGTCACGTTTTCTTATCACACAAAACATTAACATGGTCGCCAATGGGAAAACTGACAGTGTGCTGACCCCTAAGAAACACCCAGCAATCAGTGGGGACTCGGTGCATATGAACTCCCCAGCCAGCAGTCTGGATCACGGCATGTCTGGATCACGTGGTAGCGCCTAACAGGCAGCAAGCGAAATTTAACTCCCTGTGTCTAATCATGTTTTCAAAGGATTATAACACGAGCTGCTGGTTCACTACACACTCATAAAGCTTCAGTGAATGTAGGTTTGACACATGCCGATAATTATTCAAATCTTCCTTATCGAGGCCCGGCCTTTTAAGCAATGGTCTCACAGCTGCACGTTTGAAACACACGTTTGGTGAAGACCGATGTGGAAAGACAACACCATACATTAGTCCTGACCAATGAACTTCGACGTCATTACAAGTTGAGAGCTGTGAAGGGTAGTCATTTAGTGCGAACAAACGCCAGTCATGGGAATTCGTGTGTGTGCGCGTGTGCGTGTGCGTGTACCTGTGAGCGTGCGTGCGCGGGCCGGCGTATATTGCGTGTAATTGTTTGACCCCTTGACCAATCATGCGGACGTTTTTTCATGCAAAGGTAAATCCTTGTTTCCTGTTATACATGGGTGAGGGTCAACTGTAATTGTTTTATTTTAATGCACTTTCCCTGCATGCTCTCCACTGTTTTCTATTACGTGCTACCTCTGTTCACGTTCCTCCGATTTTATCAAATTCCTGTTCGCGGGATCTTCCCCCCCCCCTCGACGGTGACTTTCCCGTTTTGCTGCGTCCTTGCGTGCGCTTCTGTTAGCTTCAAAAGTCTGCCTGCATCGATTTGTTCCAAGTGGTCTTTATTAAGCTGCAATGTATAGGGCCTACTGATCCCTCCCCTCATGCCATACAATCTTAGTCTGTCCACACTCTTTGATCTTGTGATTCTCCGAACCCAGTGTTCTCGATAACTTGCAGCTTCTGTTATTGTTCAATCAGCGGCACACATGTAGTTCCAGAGCCTAACACTACGCTCGAGGCGACGAGACAACATGAGCTGCGACAAGGTTTGTTACAGTCGTACAGTGTCCGTTGTCCCAGTCGCACGGCCAAGAAACGGAAAAAACGTTAATTGTTAATCATACAATCGAACGACTCGCAACGCAAGTTTAGTAGTGTACGCCGCGCATACTGACTTGATATTGGAGTTAAAATTAATAATATGTGATCTATGCAAGACTTCCCTCTTCTGAAACCGGCTTGTTGGTGAAGACTGGTGTCAATATAGCTGCTGATATTCTCTTCAGTATAATGCGACTGAAGATCTTGCATGTCTGTGATAGCAAGGTGATACCACGCCAGTTATGGAAGTTTCCCAAATCGCTTTTCTGCGGTAGTTTGATGATAGTGCCCGTCTTCCATTCGTTTGGTGTGTCTTCTTCATCCCAGATCTTCTGGAAGATCTCACAAAGGATATTTGGCGTTTCCTCTTCCTCTGCTTTTAAATTTCTGGATAAATACTGTCATTTCTGACATCAACCATGTTGAATTAACTTACGTATTGGCCTGTTCTTGGGAATCACTTTCTCTCTGACTGTTTCGTTAACTGACTGCTTGGTGTAGGGATCAAATAGAACGTCCACCTGTATTGCACTTGCTGTAACACAGCTAGCTACATACGTGTTAACAAAGGGATTTATTACGAAAATCACGTTGCACTGTGCCTGGAGAATTGGAAGCACACCAAGCGTTGTGACAGAAGGATCAATGATGCTTGTAGCTTCAATAAAAATGGACCAAGATGGTATATTCTGGTTTGCGTCATTGGCAATGTGGGAAAGCACTCATGCATCACCCTCTGGAAAACAAAACCAGTCTTCTACACCTATCTTGTTGCCAAGGTGGAATACAGGGGATAGTCACGTACCAGAGGCTAGCTTGGCAGGGTGCAATGTGTGAAGCCTAGAATCTTTCCTTTCGTGTTGGAATGCTTTTGGTCTGCAGATAGTACTATCATCATCAGAGCGTTCAGGAGTTGATCATCGTTGTTGGCAGAGGCACACCAAGTATAAAGTGGCTGTGATCGGCAACACCGAGTTTTGGTTAGATTCGTCGGTCGCAGACTCGGAAATCGAAATTACGGACTATGCTGTTCTCCGGCGCGACAGGAATCGTGAGGGCCATGGTGTATGCATTTACGTAAGACGTAACATTCCTTTCAACCCTAGAGACGATGTTTGTAGTAATTTAGAAACTGTGTGGGCTGAGCTGTATTTACCTAAGACAAAAGCTATTTTAATTGGTGTATGCTACCGTCCGCCCAAGCAAGCAAAATAACTAACTTTTTTAATATACTCGAGCAATCATGTTTGGAGTGTAATTCATTCGCCAACGAAGAATTTATCATAATGGGTGATTTTAATGTTTATTACATTCACTTGAGCACTATCACAAATCCGTTGTATGTATCACTAAAGCATTATCTGTCTATGTCTGGTATGACCCAGCTTATTAACACGCCTACAAGGATTACCAGTGCAACTTCCACCATTTTAGATCTCATAATCGTCTCAAACCGTATTAAAATAACACAATGTGGTCTATTAGTTATTGGCATAACTGACCACCAATTAATATATTGTTCACGCAAGAAAATTCCTGTTAACCAATACAACGGTTTGACATTAAGATCGCTCAGAAATTACAGTAAGGTATATTTTATGAAGTGAAACTGCAAGAAGTAGACTGGCTGGATGTATTATCTATTAATACTGTACACGAGGCTTTTTAGCTCTTTAAATCTAAGTTGATGGCCTTCGTTGATAGTATTGTCATTTTTAAGTATGTCCGCATTAAACATCGAACAGTCTCCTGGATGACCGGGAAGATATTGCATATCATTCAAGAAAGAGATCGGGCGTTTGCCAAAGTCAAAAAGACCAAAGACCATAGTTAGCATGGCAAATACATTTATCTTGGGAATCAGGTCCAGTATAAGAAACAGGCCAAATTAGATTCCATTGCAAACAAGGCTGGTGAATATAAACAACAACCAAAGATATTATTATAGAATTATGGCAAACGCCAAAAAGCCTTGGAACTTCGTCTCAATGTAAAACTAAGCCAGGGAGCATAGGACTTGATATCGACAGTAACATTTGTTTTGATAAAGTAAAGGTGTGTGGGTATTTTAACATTGTTTTACTGACATAGTCTCACTGGTTGACCAACTTCCACCATGTAATGGGAAATATGGGTGGCAATATACATCCATGAATATTACAAATCATTGGGTGTCACCAGTACTAGTTTCTGTTTTAGTGAAGTCACTGAAAACAAAGTATTAGGGATCCTGAGCAACAAGACCTCATGCAAGGCGACTGGTTTGGACCAATTGCCACCCGGATTTATTAAGGATTGATGCCAATTTACAAAAAGAATATTAAGCTGTTAGCCGTTAACTACAGGCCGGTCTCGATTCTCAATGCAATCTCGAAATTATTTGAGAGAATCATCTATCAACAGCTGGACGAGAACCACCAAGCACATCAGCTCCTGTATGAACATCAATCTGGTTTTACATCCTCCTATTCTGCCGATATATTTTGTACATCTCACAGACTTCCTAAAACAGGAACTGGATAAAGATAATTATATATATGTGGTATTTATTGACCTTCAAAAGGCTTTTGACACGGTAGACCATAAGATCCTGCTTCAAAAACTGGAAGCTATAGGATTTCATAAATTTACGTTAGTCTGGTTTCAGTCATATATATATATATATATATGAACGTCGGCAATCAGTGGAGACTGATGATACTTGATCTAGTCCGGCGACTGTAACGTGTGGTGTCCCACAAGGGTCAATTCTTGGACCTTTAGTGTATTTAATATATATTAATGATATTCCCTTGGGTGTTCAATGCAAACGTCTTTTATATGCTGACGATTCAGCTCTCATAGTTTCGGGTAAGAACATCCAACAAATCGAAGAAAGGCTTTCTTGAGAGCTTTGAGGCTGCCAGAGAACGGCTGATAAACAACAAACTGTCAATACATCTGTGGAAAACTTAATCCATCCTGTTTGGGTTAAAACGTAAACTTGGTTGGGTTTGCTTATCCATTTCCGGACGTTGCAGTCTTGATGGATTGTCTATAGACAGCTCTTTCGTTTGCCAGTCTCCACATTCGCCATACGTCTGCCCCCATCCATTCCTCAATGTCCTTCTCCCATTGTCTCCTAGGTCTTCCTCTGCTTCTGCTGCCTTCCGCTTTTCCTTCCTGCCGTTTTACATGGCCGAAATAACTTAGTTTTTATTTCTTTACAAAGTTCAATAAAGTCCCGGGTATAACGCCAAGCTCATCTGCGATGGATTCGTTAGTTCTACGTTCAGTCCATGAAACTCGTAATATCTTTC